>PVIA01002540.1:0-204114 GCA_004024845.1 Tonatia bakeri
TTCAGGAAACAAACAAGTCAACCACACAGTAGTCCAGAAAACTCATGGAATTGCTGTGGTGATAACACACATTTCTATCTGTGCTTTAGAATTTGCGCTGGTATAGTAGTTCTCAAACTTTATTTTTTTAATTTTATTTATTTTTAGACAGAGGGGAAGGGAGGGAAAAAGAGAGAGAGAGAGAACATCAATGTGTGAGAGAAACATTAATTGGTTGCTTCTTGTGTGCTCCGCCCCCCAACCTGGGTACCCTGATGGGGATGGAACCGGTAATGTTTTGGTCTGCAGGAGGATGCTCAATCCACTAAGCCACACCAGCCAAGGCTAGTTCTCAAACTTTTGCAAGCAGCATAATTACCTGGAAGGCTCGTTAACCAGAATCCTGGACCCTATCCCCTGAGTTCATAATTTAGTTGGTCTCGGTTTATAATTTTCACTTCAAACCAATAATTTTCATTTCAAACCCAATAATTTTCATTTCAAACAAGATTTTTTTAGAAGATGCTGATGCTACGGTCTGTGAACTGCCAACTGAGGACTACTTCCATCCACAGGTCATAGATGCTGCAAAGCAGAGATATTTCATGGATTTGCCTGAGAATTGTGGGAAGGTTTCTCCAGCCCTCAGTTGCCTTGATGTTGAGCCAGTGCTCCTGATGGGCTGAGAATATTCATCAGTCAAAAACGTGTGAAGCTGCACTTGGTATGGTAGGGATAGCCCTGTGCTGGGATTGCTGAGTTCCATCTAACCCATTTGTTCCAGTGACCTGTTTTGAAACAAGCCACTTTAATCTCTCTAGATCTAGATTCTTCATATGCTAAAGAAAATGTCCAAGCATTGGATATCTGGTTGACTTACTTGGCATTTAAAAAATCCTTTATTCATCCCTGGCTGGTGTGGCTCAGTGGATTGAGCACAAGCTTGTGAACCAAAAGGTTACCAGTTTGAATCCCAGTCAGGGAACATGCCTGGGTTTTGGGCCAGGTTCCCAGTTGGGTGTGCACAAGAGGCAACCACACATTGATGTTTCTCTCCCTGTCTTCCTTCCTTTCTCTAATAATAAATTAAATACAATATTTTTAAATGAAATTCTTTACTCAGAAATTACATCATTTTATGATATTATTAGTGGTAGCTTTGTGACTTTGGGTAGTTTACTTAAATTCTGCAAGTCTCAGTTTTTTTTAAATCTATAAAATAGACAAAACCATTGCATCTACCTCTGAGGACTGCTGTGTGCAAGGACACAATGAGATGGTGCATGCACAGAACTCAGGACCGTGCCTGGCATAGTCAATGTTTAATAACATTGTGGGTTATTATTGTTCTTTTTAATTATCCATCCTATAGAATTTCATACAATTCTGTGAATTTGAGGTGAGGAAGAGAGACCACTCCAGAAGAAAGATAAGGAAAGGTTTGAAGGAGAAAGAAGCAATCGAGTTGGGTCATAAATATCAAGTGTGATTGGATTTGAGGATGTTTCAGGTGGGGAGGGAGGTGTGGAAAATAGGGAAAATACAGTCCGTGCCTCATGATCAGGAAGAAGCTAAATTTGGTGGGAAGTTACAAGTGTGAAGCAACATAGTGGAAAATAATATAAGCCTGGAACTAAAGCAAGATAAGGGAGGCCTAAGTTTATGACGCTCAGGATTTGGATGTTATTTGGGAGACAAATGGGGAATAATGATGTTTAGAGAAAAAAGTGATAATTGGACTTGTTTTAATTTTAGTTTCACCACTTTAGATATTTGTGATCTTAGGTCCACTTGGACATTTTGAGGTTCAATTTCCTTATTGTAAAATGGAAAATATACACCCATACAAATATATACACATCATAGTGCTGTTATGAGGATCAAAGAAGAACACATACGAACACATCTATAGTGGTGCTCTGCACATGGTAGACCCTGAGTTAATGCTTTTGTAAAGATAGAAAATTATTTTAAAATAATTTAGAATTACAGAAGAGTAACACAGGAAGTGCAGAGTTTCTGTAGACATGCCACCTGACTTTTCCCCCTAATGTTAACATCTTACATACTGATGATACACTTATCGAAACTGAGCCATTAACATGAGTAACTAACAGGAGTAGTCTTAAGTAAACCATGGACGTGGATTTCAGCAGTTTCTCCTCTAACCAGGTTTTGCTGCTCCAGTGCCCACTCCAGGGCACCGTGTTCTGTTGGGTCGCCGTGTCTTCTTGATGTCCTCCATTCCATGACAGTGTCTTGGTCTTTTCCTCCCTCTCATGATGCAGATGCCTTTGAAGAACACTGCTCAGGTATTTTGAGAATGTCCCTGAATTTGAGTCCATATGACTCTTGTGATCAGACTAGAGGTAAGGATTTGGGGGAAGAACATCGGAAGTGTTCACATAATAATATCAGGGGTACATGTGGGGATGACTCCATAATGTGCAGGGCCCAGTGTAAAATGACAAAGTGAAGCTTTGTGTTCAAAAAGCAGAAAAAAAGTGTTAAGAGTACTAAAATATAAAACTTCTCCTTTTTCTCCATAATTTCCCTCTCAATTTCTTACATTGTTTTTTATTGGTTATTTATTTTATGTCACTGTAAATAAAGAAAAGGCAATGTTTTAAATGATAGGCATGAATTTTATTGTTTATCTTTATATCATGCAACAGCAGTTTCAGGTGCAAATAGAAGATTTAACTCACATGCAGAATTGTCAAAATCGCAGTTTGTATTTTGAAGATTGCACAGGCATGTGTTTTGTTCTTACTGAAACAGCACAGAAGCTGCACAAGACTCATGCAACTGTTTTTATTTCACTTCCTTTCCTTATAAACTTTTCCTTTTCATTGAATTTATTCGGGTGACAGTGGTTAACAAAATTATACAGGTTTCAGTTGCACAGCTCTACAACTAATCATCTGTACACTGTATTGTGTCCGCCACTTCAAGTCAAGCCTCCATCCATCACCTTTTATCCTCCCACACTTTTCCCCACCTCCCCCACCCCTCCCAACAGCAGTCAGCCTGCTCTCTATGTATGAGCCTCTCACTGTTTTGCTTGTTAGTTGATCATGTTCATTAGATTCCACATATGAGTGAAATCATATGGTATTTGTCTTTCTCTGACTGGCTTATTTCACTTAGCCCAATGCTCTCCAGGTCCATCCGTGCTATGCACATATTCTACCAATACTCTCTACCTCTGCTTACTGATGAATAAGACAGGACTAAAAGGAAAAGGAATGTTGGTGGCCCTATATTTCATTTTCCTTCTGTTATAATTTTTAATATAAGTAATAGTCTGAAACAGGGAAGTAACATAAATAAGAAAAGATATGATAGGGTTTCTTGGTGATTTATGTTTCATAGAACCCCGTTGCCTTCCTT
This sequence comes from Tonatia bakeri, assembly GCA_004024845.1. Lineage (NCBI taxonomy): Eukaryota > Metazoa > Chordata > Mammalia > Chiroptera > Phyllostomidae > Tonatia > Tonatia bakeri. Next base: position 3,373 of record PVIA01002540.1, read on the forward strand.
CTCTGTCCAAAGCAAGTTCTGATCCACATGGGAAGTGTGGCTTCTAAAGGCTGTCAGTTTCCCTGCTTACTCAGTCGTAGGTGTAACACTCTTACCTTGTACTTGGCTTTGAGTTTCGCTGGACTTCGTTCATCATGCATCCTCCGATCCTGTGCACTTGGGGAATCCAAATGCTGTCTGTGAATAGGGTGGCAAGGAAGGGTGCGAATGCACATTGTATGTATCGCTTCTGCTCACACACATGCTCCATTTTCCTGTCAGACTTAATTTAAAAAACACAAATTCAAAGATAAAATTAAGAATTTCAGTATGCCACACGTAGAGTGCTAAAAGAAGGGCAGTGCTCTTCTGAGTGTGGAGCCCTGTCTGGCTGTCCAGGTTGCACGCCATGAAGCCAGCTCTGGCTAAATGACATCAGCGTTACTGCTGCTCTTAACCTCGTTTGGGTAAAGGGGTGTCTGCCAGTTTGCTCTACTGCCAAGTTAGCATTTTCCCCTTGCCACACTCAATTTGTTAGAGACAAATTACCAAATGCAGCCCACACTTGAGAGGAGGGGAATGAAGATCTATCTCCTGGAGGGATGAGTGTCAGAAAAATTATGGACATATGTGAAAACCACCACAGTAGTTAATAAGCATTCCAAAATGCTTATCAACTACTTATGTTTTAAGTGATAGGCATGAATTTTATTGTTTATCTATAAACAAGTGTTGGTATCCAATGACCCACATCTTGTCTCCAGATCTGTGATACCATGAGTCTGGCAAAAATGTGAAAGAACTCTGTGCTCTCTGAATGCCAGTCTGTCACTAGGAGGAGACCCGAGGTCTTGGGACTGACCCAGACAGTAAGTGAAGTGACCCTGAACCCAGAAACTGCACTGACCTACTTTCATTGGGAAATCTTTCCTTTTGTAGGCTAAGGGCAGCATGTGGTAAGACGAAGTTCTATTCATAGCACCCTCTTCTCCAAGTGGATGACTAGGACAAAGTAATTATGGGCCCTTGATGCAGAGAAGTACAAGCCCCCTCAACACCTTTGGCGAGCCCAGCATCTCCGCCTGCCCTCAATTGCCTTTGTTTGGCTGATACTGTGGGCACAAGAAGCTGAGTGCAGGCGAATTATTTCCACTACTTCCTGCTAATTTCTGTACTGCATTCATCCAAGGCTCTCAACACTCAGAATCAAAAGGAATACACTAACCTGAGACTGGGTCACAGAGGGACAGCGTAGAGATCTGGGTAGATTGGTGACAGCTGCCGCCCTGTCTCTGAAGAGGATTGGTGTAGATATCATCGTGCTTGGTGACAGGAGGAGGGATGAGACGGTCTTTTAAGGTCTCTTCCAATCTGGGAAGTCTATGAATATCACTACCAGCTGAGAGTGATTCTCCATGCTTTATTCATCACGAAGATGACGCAAATGCCGAGAAGCTGCTCTCTCCACTCTCGGTGGCCACTAAACCAGACATCCAGACGCTGAGCACTGTGAACATGCTGAGGAAAGTCCTTTAGTTTTAGAAAAGGTGGGGTGCCCATTTCAGATATAGATGGAAAAGAATATCATTTACTTGGTAATACATGAGAATAGACTAACAGGTTTTCTAGACCAATAGACTAGCAGTGAGCTATGGTTGTCTGGGAAAGCTATTGCACAATAATTTTAGTTAGTACTCATAGTGCTAAAATGTTTTGGAGGAGGAAGGATAATTCCTCTCTATTCCATGCTGATCAGACCTTACCTGAGGCATGCTGTTTCATTCTTGTTATACCTGGGAGGTTAGGAGAAACTGAAGATTTTCAGAGAAAGGTACTCCAGATAGTGAAGGGTCCAGAATCATGCAAATGAAAAAAAAAAATACAGCTAGAAGAACCAGGTATGTAAAGCCTGAAAAACTGGGGACTCCCAGACTTATGACTGCTATCATGCAGGGGGGAATGAAATGTGACAGAAATTTCAAAAAGCTCAGAACAGATTCTAGTAAGTAGTGACAGGGATTTTTGTTTTGGTAGCATATAAGGAAGGTCTTCCTAACATCTTGAGCTGTGCAGTGATGGAATAGTGGATCCTGTCACACACTCAGTAGAGGTGGCCTGAGATGATGTGTAGCAAGGATGCTGAAAAGGGACTTAAACAGCATGTGGTCTATTCTTAACTGGAAAGACCCAATAGTGTGCAAATACCCGTTTTGTCCATACTAACCTCTAAACTTAAGACAGGTCCAACCAAGATCTTAAGACTGTTTTAAAAGTTTTCAAGTATATAGCAAAGTTGAATTAACTTTATAGTAAACACTTATATACCCACCACCTGTATTTTATCAGTAACAAATTTTATGATAGCATTGTTGGGATGTAATTCATATAAAATATAATTAATCTATTTAAAGTATACAATTCAGTACTTTTTAGTATACTCACAGAGTTGTGCAACCATCACAATTGATTTTAGAATGTTTTTATCACCCCTTTCCCAAAACCACATGCATTATCAGTCACCTCCCTTCCCACTCCCACTTCCCATGTCCTTTTGCCATCCCCCAGCCCTAGAAAGCGACTCTTTTCTGTCTCTATAGATTTGCCCATTCTGGACATTTCATATAAATTGATTGATACAATATGTGACCTCCTGTGCCTAGCTTCTTTCACGTAGCAGGATCTCTAATGTTCATCTGTGTTGCAGCATGTATCACTACTTCATTGCTTTTTGTTACCAAATAATACCCCATTGTGTGGGTATGCTGTATCCCATTTATCTGTTCATCAGTTGATGGCCATATGGGTTGTTTCCACTTTTTGGCTCTTACAAATGATGCTGCCATGAACATTTGTATACATGTTTTTGTGTGGACATCTGTTTTTGTTTCTCTCGGGTATAGATCTAGGAGTGGAATTGCTGGGTCATATGGTAAACTCTACGTTAACCCTTTTGAAGAACTGCCAGGCTATTTCCAAAGTCCCATTAACATTTTACTATACTTGTTCTATAGCCTACGTGTCTACCTCTTAATTGATTATTTTATATTTCAAAGGAAACTACAAGCATCTGTACATTTATTCTAAAGAATGTATTATTCATGAACAGGACTTAATATTTACTTATATTTTTTCTGTTTTTAAATTGACATATAAAGCAATGCACAGATCTTGAAGCATGCACTGAGATTTGGCAAATGCATTTGCCTGTATAACCCAAACCCCTCTCAAAATACAGAACTTGCCTGCCATTATTGCAGGAAGTTCTTTCATACCCATTCCCACTCACTAAACTCACCCTCTTCTCAGATGCAGCCACTGTTTGAATTCTTTTCTACTCTAGATTAGATTGGCCTGTTCTAAAATTTCATATAAATTGACTTATACAATCTGTACTTTTCAAAAGTAAGGCTTTTTTCACTGAGTCCAATGTTCGTTTCTTTTCATGGTTGCACAGCATTCCACTGTGTGGACACATGTCATTTTGTGTATATATTGACCACTTGATAGACATTTAGTTGGGTTCCAGCTTCAGGCTGTTAAGAATAACACCGCTATGTGCAGTCAGGTACAAGTCTTCATGTGGATGCCTTCTTTTCCTTCTCCTGTCTTTGAATTTGCTGGATCATAAGGTTGGTGTATACTTATCTTTATCAGAGCCTGTCACAACTTCCACCCACAGCAGTTGTGCCATTGTGTCACCAGGAATGTAAGTAGTCTCTGGTTGCTCTGCAACTTTGTTAGCATCTGATGTCATGAGGATTTTAGTCCTTTTGGGAGGTGTGTAGTTATTGGCCATTTGTACATTTCTTTTGTAAAGAGTATTCAATACTTTGCTCACTCTTTATTGTTTGTCTTTTTATTGTTGAGTTATAAGAATTATTTATTTACCCTAGATAACAGTCCTTTTGAACATATATTAATATTTTCTTATAGTCTTTGGCTTGTTTATGCATTTTCTTAATGATATCTTTTGTGGAGCAGGATTTTTAAATTTTGAAGAGGTCTTATCACATTTTTCCTTTTATGGTTCTGCTTTCTATGACTTGCTTCAGAAAACTTTGTTTATTCCTGATCATGTAGATAATACCTTCATTTTATATTTATTATATATTTACTAATATTTACTTCTAAAAATTTTTATGGTTTTAGCTTTTATGTTTAAGTTTGTGATCCATTGCAAATATATTTTAGATAAGCATTGATATTCAGTTATTTATTTATTTTTCATATGAATATCCACTTTCTTCAGCATCATTTGTGGAAAAACTTTTCTTTTTACTATTGGATTGCTCTGCTGACTTTATTTAAAAAGATAACCATACAAGTGTGGGTCAACTTGGGGACCCTGTATCACATTCATTTGTCAATTCCAATGCCAGTACCATAGGGTTTAGTAATTAGGTCTTCTGCATTTTTTCTTAGCAGTGTTTTAGTTCAGATAAATATTTTCCTAATAGTTTAATCTTTTATTTTTTGCTTAGTTACAATAGTTAATATTTTACTTTTTCTGTTATCATAAGTTGTATGTATATCAATGCAATTAATTTCTAAAGAAAGCCTTGCATTCTACAAAATTGCTAAATTTATTTATTTCATCATATAATAACTTTCTAGATTCCTTATGATTTTCTTTGTGAACAATCATATTTTCAAATAGACAATTTACTTGTTCCTTTCTGATTTTTATGCCTCTTGCATCTTTTTTATTATTGAAAATGGTCATGATTTCCAATATAATACTGAATAGAAATGGTGAGAGTGGGAATCATTGTCTTGTTTCTGATCTTTGTGGTCAATATGATACTGATAAGGATAATGTTACCTCTCTAAGTTTTGTAGATGTCCTTTTATAGATTGATGTTTTCTTATTTGCTGAGATATTTTATTATAAATTGCTGTGAACTTTGGAAAAATACATTTTCTAAATTTACTGAAATAATTGTAGGGATTTTCCTTTTATTCTGTTAATATGGTCAATTGCATGCTTTGATTTTTTTAAATTGAAGTGAAATTTACATATCATTAAGTCAACCATTTTAATAGTCCTGTGACATCTATGTGGCTCATTAAATTAACAAAAACAAAAAAAATAAAATCTTTAAAAAATTGATGACATTTTCCATTAGTAAAGATTCAGAGATATAGTAATTCTATATAATGTTGGTGGTATGTAAATTGGATTTGGCTTTATTTGGAGGGTAATACAGCAGTAATCTATCAATATTTCAAAAATGTGACTATTTCTTATATTCTATCCTCCAGAATATATTCCCATACTAAGCAAAGGCAGGTGCAAAGATGTTCTCTTCAACATTTCATTTGTTAAGGCACACGGTAATGTTCCCTCATCTACAATCTTGCTTTCCATGGTTGTATTGACGCATGGTCAACTGTAGTCTAAAAACATTAAATGCAAAACTCCAGAAGTAGACAGTTCATAAGTTCTGAATTGCATGCTGTTCTGAGCGGTGTGAGGAAATCTCGCACCGCCGCGCTCTATCGAGCCCCACTGAGCTCCGTCCCACTTGGGGTGTGAATCACCCCTTTGTCCACCATCTCCATGCCGTGTGTGCTCCTGACCCGCTAGTCACTTAGTAGCTTTCTGGGTGAGCAGATCAACTGTCCTGGTATCACAGTGCCTGTGTTCAGGCGACCCTTATTTTACTGAACAATGCTCCCAAAGTGCAAGAGCAGTGGTGCTGCAGTTCAGATATGCCAAAGAGAAGCCGTAAAGTGCTTGTTATGTAAGCGCAGAAGGTCTCAGGAGTAGTCTAACACTACAGTACAATGCTTAGGTCATTCGCCTCACTACATCTCACCAATGAGGCATTTTATCATTTTACAACACCACAAAAAGTACAAGACATTTTCAGAGAACGAGAGACACCACATTTTCAAAACTTTTTAATGGTATATAGTTATAATTGTTCTATTTTATTCCTTAGTTACTGTTGTAAATTAATAAATTAAACTTTATTTTAAGTATGTATATATAGGAAAAAACATAATATATAAAGGGTTTGGTATTATTCATGGTTTCAGGGGGTCTTGGAACATATACCCCATTGTTAAGGGAGGGATTACTATATCTGGAAGGGTTGCAGTGATCATTCAAGGGGAGAATGTTACATATTTCCTGGTAGATTCACACTTAGGAATAGAGAAGATTTTAAAAGGATGAAATAGGTCTAGGTAGACCACAATGAAGAGACCAAAATATAGCAAAAGTGAAAGTTCGGCAAGCTACAATGTGGAATAATACGACTATGTGTATGTGTAATGCATGCATGCACAGAAAGTCATGAAAAGATGTGAAATGATATAGGAAATATTTCAACAAGGATTTCCATAGTGAGGGGAACTGAATATAAATTAGGTGTGAGGATTTTAAAGGCAGTCTTTTATTTTTACTTATGACTTAAAAATTGTATTATATAATGTATTTTAAAATGAGGAAATTTAAAAATGACTGAATACAATAGAGAAAACAAACCCATCTTAGAATCACAGAATCATTAAAAGACAAAATTCAACCAATCTTCCTCTAGGGATAAGGATTATTATCCTCATTTTCCAAACAAAGCATTAGGAACTGACTTTCTCAATAACCCACAGCTAGTTGATAGCAGAGTCAGAACTGGAAGAGAGATCTCGCAGTTCATTCATAACTGTAACTACTCACGGCATGGCTTGTCAGCAGCAGGAGGTTTCTAGACACTTTTCTGAATCACTGCATTTTTTAAATCCTCACCCGAGGATGCATTTACTGATTTTAGAAAAAGGGGGAGAAAGAGAGAGAGAAACGTGGATATGAGGGAGAGACATTGATCAGATGCTTCCTGTATGCACCCTGAATGGAGAATCAAACTTGCAACTTAGGTATGAGCCCTGACTAGGTATTGAACCCACAACTGTTTAGTATACAGGACAGTGCTCCAACCAACTGGGCCACTCAGCAAGGGCATCTGAGTCAGTGTTTTAAGTTTGGCTTAATTCACTCCGCAGCCACACCATATACTTTTGTTTCTACCACGAAAAGCATACTTACTTCCTTGCCTCTTAAGTTGGACGTTGGCCACACAATTTGCTTTAACCAATGGGATGCTAGTAGACGTGACATGATTCTGGGTTTGAAATGTATTTGTTCAGTGGGAGTTGTCCTGTTAAGCTGCTGCCATCCCCAGGAATAGAGCTTCCCCCAGATAGGTGCTGTCTCTTCACACTGGGCTCTAGAATAACAAAGTCACTCCAAGTGGCCACAGACATGCTTCCTGAGGAATTGTCCCAGCTGACCTGCAGATCCATAAGTTAAATAAATAGTTATTCTTCTGTGCCCCTGAGATTTTGTGATTTTTTTAACATCCTTTTTATCAATCAGGGTTCAACCAGAGAAGCAGACTCCAGGGTACACATACATACACATGCATACACATCACACATGCTTGTATATACACACAAATCTGTTACAGGTGTCTGACCTTGTGCAATGATGAGACCCAGCTAAGCATTTCTGTAAGCATATCTGTTGCTGGAACCCAAAGCCTAGAGGGCTGGAAGTCAGGAGAAGGTGGGCATAAATTTGGGGATATCAAGCACAGGTTCAACTTAGAGCATACACTGGGACCCTATGAGGGTGGACTGAAACCCATGTTAATTCTTAACTCCCTTTAGCCCTGATGATGTAGATATTCTGCAGGAGACACTGGCACCTTTTATCATAGAGGTAAACTTATATGCCCGAGCCAGGAGTGGTAGAAGTTGAAGGAGGACCAGGAGAAGGTAGAGCTGTTGCAGGTCAGCTTCTGCTTCAAGCCAGTGAGCTTGTGCAATGGTGGCTGCTCCCTTTCCACCCGCCAGAAACACCCAGCGGCCTCCCTTGTGGCATATCCTAACCAAACATGTACAAGAAGGGGAATTCTGGGAAAAGTACTTCAGACAAGCTGAGTGGATACATTATAAAGCCATCATAGTCTTTGAGATTCCTGTTTAACAGATAAGGAAAGAGTGTCCTCAGAGAGTGCATGGGCATGACTAATAACTCAAAGCAGGTAACAGGTAGAACTGAAACTCAAATCAAACCTCCTGATTTCTTGCCCCATGTGATTTCCATTCTACATGTTATAAATGAATCCTTCATATCATTTTTATATGTGATAGCATCTCATGAAGCTGCAGAGTGCTACCATGAGTGAGAAAAGGAAAGGATCATTGAGGGGCATGGGCCATTCACAGGAAGGCCAACCTAGGTAGAATGCAGGAAAGAAGGGCTCAGGGAGCAGCCAGAAGTCAGTGGGTTTATGGACTGAGACAGATAAATGGAAAAACACAGCTATTGGTTTTGTCCCTGTGTTTCCCTATTGGGTGTGATTGCTTTGAAGTCTGATAAACCTTGTGAGGCAGGTGGGTATGTGAAGGTAAAATGCAGAAGGATGGAATAAGCATTGGGACAGGGCCTGGAGACCTTCCCAGAAATGAGGAAGTGCAAGAGAGGAAGCCCAAGAGGGGACCATCCAGAGTGGCAGGAAAGACACACTGCCCAGTAGAGCCAGCAATGAGATCATCAGTACCAGGCCTGTGCAACCAGCCTTGGCAGGGACTCCCTGTAGGCATGAGTGATGAAGTCTGTGGTGATTTTTTGAGAGCCAAAAGGATGGCCAGAGCAAGATTCAGAAGGTGGCAGCGGCCCACACGTGGGAATTCCATCACCAAGATGAGAGGGAGAAAGAAGGAGCTTGTGCCAGTGTCTCTAATATCTTGAAGGGGTAGAATGTTGCTGCAGGGGAGACTGTATGCATTAGGTGGGTGTGGAAATCCTGTTTTGGTTACTACTCTAACACTAGCACGGTCCACTGCGTGACACATAGTAGTCACTCAAAAAAGCACCTGTGAATGAATGAATGTGTATCATGCTTTGGTACAAAATAGCTTCAGATTCAAAATTCTAGCTCCATTTCTAATGGGTTATAAAACCTTGAGCAGTTTAGGTGATCTGTCTTGGCCTCAGTCTCTTTCTCTCGGCCTCCATCTCTTTGTTTGTAATATAGGAACTCAATGTCATTCAGTACATAGGTAAATGGTGAAAATACAAGTGGAAGAGGACACAAAATATCTGTCTCACAACGGATCAGGTTCCAGAAGTGTATTATTTTCCTGCCTTTCTGGTTAGAATCTCAAGTCAGGAACCTGAATATAATCAAAAGACACAGTTGTTAAAGCTGAGGTATTAATTAAGCAAGGGCTTGGGTGGGTGTCAAGCACCAAGGTGGAGGTGAAGGAAGAACCCAGGTGAGCTAAATTGTCATTTGTGTTGCTGAGGGTTAATGGAGGAGTCACGTGCATTCCCCATTCCCTCACTCCCAGGTCAGGATGGCTCCAGCACTGGAGCAGGTTTGGTAGCAGGCAGGTCTGTGCAGGTTCCACACTCCAGAGCTGTCTGCCTGTGAACTGAGCCACAGAACTAGGGGAGATGGTGGCTGCAGCAGGCTGAGTGTAGGATGATGCAGTGGGACTCAGAGCAGAGAGCAGCCAAAAGACTGCCCAGTGATTTACAGCCTTTAAATGGCTCTCCCCTTCTGCAAAACTCTTAATTTAATAGACAAACATCTTGGGATAAGGGCTCACTGGAGACAGAACTGATAGGATAAATGCTGGAAGATTAAAGACCTGCAGAGGGGAGTATATAATTCTATTATGAAAATGAAAAAGAACTTTTTCCAGCAGGTAACCTCCCCACCCCCTCCCCCAAATGGCACATCTGAGACAAGCCACTGACATGGGAGGCAGGATAGTGACTGTTTCAGGGGAACCATCTCAGTCATCATGCTTGAAAGGGACCTTAGTTGCTGCATTGCTCGGCATCCCTTTACCTGAACATTTTGTACGTGAGAAAATTGAGTCACAAGGAAGTGAGGTGTCTGTCTAAGATGAGTTATTAGCAAAATTAGTAAGTACTAAGATTCTGGTGTCTGGGTTTTCATTGTACCATTTATTCCACAGCAGACAGTAAACTCCATGTTCCTTCTTGTACACTGCTTTAGCCTAGTACCTAGCAGAGCCACACACATAGTAGGTTCTTTGTAAATACTTGATGAGGAAATGAAGTATCTGTGGGGCTTTCAAGAACATACCCTGGAAACCTATCACTTTCCCCTCAACAAGAAGCTCGAGGTTAGTGTCTCGGAGTTGATTGTTCCGGTCCTTGTCTCTTCAGTACTTGCTTTCCTGTCTGAAAAACACCCATTTCCAATCAGCCCAGTGTTTGTCTCGGCGTTATCTCCCCTAGTCCCAGTATCCCTTCTGTGACACAGACATCACAGGATGGCCTGTGCATTGAAGTGGGAGAGCCAAAGGAGAGGCAGGCTGTCTCAGGTAAGACAGTGAGATGAGACATCATAAATGGACCACCTAAGTTGACTGTGAGTAGGATGGACATGAATTTGGAGGGTGATCCAAGGCCATGAATGGATTTTGTCCACTTAATTTTTCAGTTTAAACATTAATAAATGTGTAGACTACAGATAAAATTTATATCAGAATTGGTAGGTATGATAGAACAAACAAGATTAGGGGAACTGGAAACATTGTGTGTGTGTGTGTGTGTGTGTGTGTGTGTGTGTGTGTGAGAGAGAGAGAGAGAGAGAGAGAGAGAGAGAGAGAGAGAGAGAGAGAGAGAGAGAGAGAGATCAGGCCAAGCTTTTTGGAGAGGAATCTGACCTAGCTCAAAACCCACAGGGTTACCTATATTTGTGTTTAAGGAATGATACTTTGAGTCTTGATATGAAAATACAACCCCCTTGTATTTAACTATGGATTAACTATTGCCAGTGTTTATCATGTGTAAGAAGGAACCTCTATAAGTTCAAATATAGACATTTGTGGGCATTGGTAGCCGTGATATACCAAGGTTCAAGTTCTGTGTCTACTTTGTGTGCATCACCTAGAGCAATTTATATAACCTATATAAGGTTCACTTTTCTGTTTTATACAGTGAGCATGACCACAGCATCAACCTCAGTGGGTTGTTGAGAGACTTTCACGAGTTAGCAGAATACCTGGGCCCACCACAAGTGCTCAACGGGAGTTAGCTAATATTATCGTGTATGTGTGTTGAGGGGCTGCTTTACTTTTGTCTGTTCTCCCTTCTGTTCATCAAAGCATTCTCAGAAGACCATCAGTATTGGCTATCAGCCTGGAGCTATTTCAGGGAAAGTGCTTTCTCTACCCTCCCAGTTTTAGAATGGTTAGTCTCATTTTGAATACTGCTACATCTTCTGGCTTTTGACTTCCATTGAGAATTTAATTTGTCTTTACAATTTTGTGTTTCCTATCATCAACCCTTGTCTGGAAGATCCTCTTATTTTTCTTGTGTATTTTCTTTGATTGTTTTTAAAAGTTGGGTTATTTTGTTCATTGATATGTGATAGGTATTTTTTGAGCACCTATTATGTACTAGATGTGATATGCCTTATATATATAATGATGTCTTACCTTATATGCTACAGTGATTTTTAAAGATCAAAAGAGGCAAAAAATAATTTAGGTTATAATCATGTTATATATAAACTTCATTCTTAATCTCAATTTGTAACACATTAACTAACAGCAGGAGTGCATGGAAGGTTTATTGATTAAAACCTTCCAGGGGATGAAGTTTGGAGGAACAGCTGGTACATTGAATGATAATCATGATTCAACAACTTTTTGGTAAGTGAGAATACTAGGTCAACTATGAATAAATAAAATTAAATATGGACCTGTATAAGATGTTTACTTGTGTTCAAAACCTCAACCCTATAAATATAGGATGAAGAAGATATAGTTTAAAAGAAAGATAGGTTAAAAATCTGAGGTTGTATTTATATTTAACTGTGGCATGAATCAACAATGAGCTTTGACTGGAACAACAACAACAATAGCAAAATAAGCTTAATGCTGTTCCAGGCTAAATTAAGGGTAATTTCATGCTCAGTGGAGGTGAGTGATAACTCTCTTCTACTTAACCTTGGTCCAACCATATCTGCAGTCCTGAGTTTAATCACAGTCTGTGTGCAGTGATGATGAACCAGAGTGTGGCCACAAGAAGGAGACGAAGAGAAAATCGAATACCTACAATGACTGAAGGAACTTCACATTCTTACCTGGAGAGGGGAAATTTGGGGAGAAGTAACTTGGTAGCAAACATCTGAACACTTGTGCAGGCAAATACTAAATGTTAGAATTGTACAATAGGTGGAAATTTCAGCAAGATACAGATTAGCTCAACATGAAGAATAATTCCCTAACAATGAAAGCTTTCTGCTCAAGCAGTTATCTGCCTTGTCAGTTCACCAGGCTTGATCAGTCATACACAGGGTAACCATCACAGCCATCTGGAGTCATCGAGGGCATTGGAACAAAATTCTATAAAATCAAAGACCATATCTTAGACATTTATATGCATGGTACATATATTTGTTGAATGGAGAACTAATGGCTAGCAAAATTGCTTCTCTGAATAACTGATATGCTTAGTTTTTAAAAAGGCAAATTTTCACTACCATGGAGAGATGGACTTTAGGTGGGTTGATTAAAATATTGAAATTGGAAGGGGGATGGATGAAGAAAGGGAGTTGCTTACCAAAGTTGAGGATGGGCAACATACCATGAAGTTTGAAAGAAATAGTACTGATTATATACTTACACAGAGAATTTCAGGATTTATGCAGACACTTAGCCCCATCATTTGTGATCTAAAATCTCCAAAAATAAAAAAGATATAAGATGGTGCTATCACTGTTACTGTTTCCATTTAACAGATAAAGGAACTAAGGTTCAGACAAGTCAATAAATTGGCTATGGATGGCATAGAACTGGGCTTCAGAGACTAGATTTGTAATTCCAAATCCTAATATTTAAAAAAAAAATACCTCTCACCAGTATGGTACTAAAAAAGGGAATAGACATAGGGAAGTAGAGAAGTTATTACTTCAAATGTGGCATAGGCTAGAAATATAAGTAATTTCAAAACCTGTATTTAATTTAAAGAGGAGATAAAATAAAAGTGAAAGAGTATCATTCCAAGTAAGAAAAGCTGAGAAGCCATTAGGTGAAAAAAAAAAAAAGGAACTTTTTTTTTTTTTTAAAGGACATTCAAATGGCAGCTGTGCAGGTTAGGGAGCAAAGCCGCCAGCAGGTGGGCCAAATTCTGGTGTGCTTGTCCTTCTGGACTTGATGTGGTGCAGCACACAATGAGGCTGGAAGGAAGGTGAAGAAAGAATGATGTTTCCTTTGGGAGCCAGGCATTGTTGCTTTGCTGTGGTGAACAGTTAGTTTTGGAAATTATACAGTACAGAGGCAGGTAATTTATTTTTTTATAAATCGTGAGTACTGAATTGCAGTTGAATGGCAGGGAAACAGTATCTGAAATGACTAGGAAGGGTGTAATATGGGATTGCCAGTATGTGGTCAGTGTGACTAGTACCTAGTGTTGCCTGAAGGGGGCAATGTCCATTCTGCTCTGAGGAGTCAAATGTGACAGCCAGGAGCTTTGTTTATGCCTGAATCCCAGAGGTGGCTGATCCCCCACCTTGCTCCGTAGCACCTTCTAATCCCATTATTGTAATGCACATCACAATTTGTTATAATTATACCCCTTTGCCTGCCTGCTCTGCTTCAGTGGAAGAACCAGCACTCAGGCTCAGCAGGCCCTGGAGATCTAACAGTGGTGAAGAGCAACACTATGTTAGATTGTTGGCGCCTGAAGAAATGGATTATGAAAAATGAATTTTTAACATTATAGGTAGAGACATGGCAGCCGAGAGGAGAGAACTGAAGGTCCAAAGGAAATCAGGGAAAAATACGTACTCTGTGCAATGTTTCACTGTACAATGGGGAGCCACATAGACCTTACTCTCTTGGAGCTTCCCATCCAGTGGAGACGACAGACATTAAATCAGTAGAGCAAATTACAACCCCAGATGTACAATGTGCTGCAGGGAAAATTCAGGGTGGACTGGGAAGGTTTCTTATGGCCCCGGAGCTTCAGGTCATTATTCCTGATGTCACACAGTTGGTTAGTGGCAAAGCCAAGGCTAGTTCCTAAATCTATGTAGTGGCATGCAGTCGTTTCCTATACAGGGTGGGGCAAAAATAGGTTTATAGTTGTGAGTAGGTGAAACACAGAGTTTATGTTTGTATTATTATTTATTGATTATCATGTAATTTTCCACACAAACAACTGTAAACTTACTTTTGCGCCACCCTGTATTTTTTGTAAAAATTTTTAAAAATTCTCTTTGCCCTAAACTAGGGATTTCTAAGAATTATATGGCCTCTAGACCCCTCTGAGAACCTGAAGAAAGCTACGAAGCATCTTCCAAAAGTACATATATACCCAGCGTATAAAGTTGGACATAATTTTGGTGGCCATACTTGGACTCCTAGGTTTTGAATTTCTGTTCTGAGCTCTTTCTCAGGTGACTTTATCTACTCATAGCTGTCCTTCCTTCTGGATCGTCCCCAACCTGAATCTCCAACTTGGCCATCTCTTCTGCAATCCAGATGCCTGGGCAGCTGTCTACTGGGCAGTCCCCTAAGACTCCACCAGGCTGTACTACCTTTAGGATGTAGCAAAAGCTGCACTTAGTAAACGACTATGTGTGCTGGGGTTGGGGGTGACAGTAGCATTGAGAGCCTAGGAGAGCAGATTTATGTTGATAAAAATCTTGGTACACAGGTGGAGATAGCTAATAGGCAGTCATAAAAATGTGTCTGGTGCTCAGAAAAAGGCTAAGAAAATGTCAAGCTAAGAATTGTTAGACTATAAGTGGTAGGTTAAGCATTGAGTTTGAGTATTATTGTCATAGGACAGAGCATAGTATGGGAAGAAAAGTATAGGGGGAGAAAAATAGAGGGAAAGGAAGGAAAGAGAAGGTAAAGGGAAAACAGGTGGCAGTGGCGGGGGAGGGAGGAGAAGTAGGTACAAGGGAAAGAGAAGGGTCAAAGGGTAGCCTGGGGAACATCAGTATTTATAAAGTCAATAAAGGAGGAAGAACCTTGCAGGTACTGGAAAATCCTAGGAGGAAATTGTTTCAACGAGGAAGTAATCAGTACCAATGGCATAGACATCAAATAATAAAAGAAGCTAACATGTCCCTTGGGTTTTGCAATTCGGAAGTTGTTAGTGCCTTCAAAAGAAGTATGAATACAATTTTGGGAGAGGAGATTTGATTTTACTGGGTTGGGGAATTAATGAAAGATAAGAATGCAGGAAAAATCAAGGTAGAGAACCTCTTCAAAGGATTTATCTTTGAAGGACTGAAGAAGTGAAAGGAGAACATGACATCCAGGTGGGACTGCTATGGGAGAGAGGTGGTTATTGAAAGAAAGATGGGAGTAAAAAAAGAGAGTTAGGCCTCTTAGAAGTGGAAGGCCCAGCAGATGGAATAACATCTTAGAGGGGATGTAAAGAGACAAGCTCAAAGACGTGGAGCAGAGGGCAAACTCTTAGGTAATGCAAGATCCTGAAACAGGAAAGAAGGGAGTAAGCATAGATGCACTTCAGTGTGTGGGTAGAACGGTGAGGCAGTAAACTGAGGAAGCTGTGACAGATCCTCACGTTGCCTGAGTGGTTGGAGGCACTTTCCTTCTTTCCCCACTTTCTCTTATTGCAGCCAGCTTCCACCAGGGCCCACTACGGCCTTTTGTGTGGTGAAGGCATTCAATTCACAGGGCTGGTTTTAAATAGCCCTGCAGTCTGTCTTGGAGTCACTGACTCACCATGAACTCAACCTTTTTAGAATACAACCTTTACAGAAAGTTTAAACTTTAGACATCAAAAACAAAGGGAAAAAAATGTTTTCCTCATGCTATTTGCAAATGTCATTGTAGGGCTGAGGAGTCCGGTTGGAAAACTGTGAACCCTGCCTTAGTTTCTGTGGCCCACTCTAAAGTTTGAAGAAGAATATGCAAACTTCTGGAACTTTCCTTCAGTCCTTGGTAGGATTGAAAAAGCTGGGATCTCTCATCCTGTTTGCTGTCACTTCTCTCTGGGTCTCAGTCCTCATTTGTACAAAGTGAGATTGGGTGTGTCAATCTCCAAGATCTCTTTTAACCCAGAGAAAGAATGTAAGACTTGAATTCATAAAAATTTTTAGTACCCAAACTTTCCACAAAATGGCACAGTTAGCTATGAATCCTATTTCGCAAGATGAAGAAAGGAAATAAAATGAAGGAATAGAACCCTGAGCAAGAAAAAAAGTAACAGCAGATATTCCATTCTGATCTCATGTTTTCCAGGAAAGTTCAGCCCGGTTTCAAAGCCCTAGTCACAGAGATATCCTACCACATGACTCACAGTGGCAGATCAAAGCTAGTCTTCTATCTTCCTTCAACTTCACCAGAAAAATAAAGACAGCTGAAGGCAAAGAGATAAGTACACAAAGGAACAGGTTGAGGTATTAGGACAAAATGCAGATGAAAAAGCCCCAGGAAACCTACAGATAATTTTTACATTTGCCACTATATCAGGGGCCTTGACATGGGGACCTGGTCCCTTACTGCCCCTTCACGGAGTCATCCATGGCCCTTGCTTTCTCTGCAGGAGCAGTTGGGATCAGGTTCATGAGGCTACGAATTAGTTGTCTGAGGGTTTAGTTTGAAATCCGATCTTGCAACATAATAAACTGAGAAGTCTTGAGCCACATAAACTCTTGAAATTTCCATTTTGTTCATTCCAATGGGGATAAAATATAGTTAGTTATCTTGCAGGATAATTTAAAAAACATATGGTATGTGAGAAGTTTGCTGACATTGGAACCCAGTGGACCTGGATTTGGATTCTACCCACTTCCCTAATCGATTCATCATGTTTATCTTGTCTTTGTTTGCTTCGCGTCTCCAGCACCTCTCCCCCACTTCTCACTCTTTGCTTAGACTTTGCTACCTATTTCTCTAGAAAATCAATAAGAATTTGTACATATTCCACCTACAATACCAGCCTACTAGAATTTTTGTCCACACAATTTGCTTTCCCTCTTGTTGCTACAGATGAATTGTTGATATTTTTGTCTAAGGGCAATCCGTCCACTTCTTTCTCTAGATGCCGCCTGTGCTTCTCTCCCACCCCTTCGTCCAACCTTTGCTCAAGGTCACAGTCTTACAATCCAGAAATCATTCTGGCTTCCATGAATCATTGTTCCCCTCTCTATGAATAACCTTACCTAGTAACTTAACAACATGAAGCAATGTCTCTCATGGTTAAAAAAAAAAGTTCCTTAGACTCCAGACCCACCTAGATGTCCCCATTTATAGTAAATGACAGCTCTATTGTTCCAGTCTTTTAGACCAGAACGATGGGCCCACCCTTCACTCTTTTCTTTCTCACGGTATACCTCTGGTCCATCAGCAAATCCTGTTGACTCTCCTACTAAAAATGAACACTTCTCACAACTTCTGCTGCTAACCATCATCTCTCCAGGAAAACAAGAGCTCCTCACTGGTCTTCCTGCTGCTTCCCCTGGTCAACTCAGTTTATTTGTTTTAATAGCCCACAAGTAATTCTTTTAGAATATGAACTGTATTTGCCGTTCTCTACTTAAAACCTTCCTCTGATTAATACCTTCCCATCTTATTTAGAGTAACAAGTCCTTACCATGACCTGCATTGCCCTAGCAATCTGGACTCCTTGGGAGCTCAACAGGATAAGACATTCTCTCCTCCTCTCACCTGCACCAGCCATATTTGTCTTCCTGTTGTTCCTGACCCCGCCAAGCTCATTCTCACCTTAGAACACTGGCTTGGGATTCTCGTGCCACCTAGAATGCTCTTATCCCAGATGGCTTCATGTACTGGTCTCTCACTCATTGCTTCTGCTCAATGATGACTTTGTTAACCATTCTATATAAAAATAGCACATTTCTGTATACATTTCCTACACACTCTAGTTTTGAACTCCTTTATATATATTTTTTTCCTGTGGCACTCATTACCTTTCACAAGATTGATTTTTTAATTTATTGATTGGATCATGATCTATTTTTTTTCTATGAGAATGAAAGTATGCCACTTTGTTGTATTACCAGCCCCTGGAACAGTGCCTGACATATAGTAGAAACTTAAAAATTAAGCGAACAGATAACAGAGTAGCTTCAGGTAATTTATTTAACTTTCCTCTATCTTGGTTTCTTCAACTCTAGGAATGGATGTAATATTGCCTACTTTGTAAGATTGCTGTAAGGAACAGAGATAACGTATATGAAATGCACGGCTCAGAGCAGGAATACAATAAACAGCATGTATTATTATTAATGTTGTGCGGATTAACTGGATAATGTATGGAAAGGCCCTGACATGCTTCCTGATGTGTAACAGCAGATCAGGAGGTTGTATTTCTCAGTACTCAGAAAGAACATATTTTCTGATTATTTAGAGAGACTTACTGTTGGCAAGAAGTTGGATGATAACAGCCCAGGTTTTGTAGTTGTACAACTGAGTTTAAATTTTGATTTTACACAAGGAGCTAGACTTCAGATAGGTTTATTAACATCTTCTTAGTTTCAGATTTTTCACCTGTAAAGTGGAAATAATTGCAGCCTATGATTACTAATATGATTAACAAGTTACTTTACATGGCAAAGGGGAATTAAAGTTGCAGATGAAATTAAGGTCACAAGTCAGTTAACCTTAAATAAGAATATTATCCTGGATTATCTGGGTGAGTCCAATGTAATCATGAGGGCCCTTAAAAGTGGAAGAGGGAGACAGAAGAGTAGAACTGGAGATATGGTAACATGAGAGGGGCTCAACTGAGATTGTTGGCTTTGCAGATGGTGGAAAAAGCCACTGACACAAGTATATGAGTAATGTCATGCAAGACTGTGATTTGTAAGAACTCTATATTTGGTCATTCAGATCACTAGAATATATTTCTCATATATATTTGGTATTCTTTTATAGTTCCTGGCTCACAGTTCTCAAAACCCTTGGAATATTTTGAGCTATGAGAGCAGTGGGAGCATCTTTTGTTCTAATATTTGGGCTCTTGCCCTCTACTCCTGAAATCCATTCAGACATAAAGGTGAAATGGTACTTTATTATTCATAACCAGCCCTTTCCACCACAACTGGGTTTATATTAATGAAGAGACTTTTGGAAAGCACATAAGGAGGGGGGCTCTGTCAGGGAACCAACCACAAATAAAGGGTTGGAAAGTTCATTTCTACCCCCTGATTCAGATCACCACCCTTGGGGGAGAGTGGTGCACCTGGAGAAGGTGTGGAAGCTCCATGTCCTTTCACGATTACTTGCCCTATGCATCTCTTCCATCTGGCTATCCTTGAGTTATATTCTTTTTCAACAAACAATGATCTAGTGAGTACATGGGTTTTTTGAGTTTTGTGAACCTCTCTGGAAAATTAATAGAACCCAGGGAAGGAGGCGTGGGAACCTCTGATCTATAGCCAGTTGGCCAAGAGTACAGATAATAACCTAGGCTTGCAATTGGCATCCTGGTCTGTCAGAAGCACAGGTAACAACCTGTGCTTGCAACTGTTATGTAAAAGTGTGAGGGTAGGGGGACAGTCTTGTGGCAGGGAGCCCTTAACCTGTGGAAATGTGATGCTATCTCCAGGTAATGTCAAAATTGAGTTAAATTGGTGGGCATCCACCTAGTGTCTGAAGAGATACTGGATGCTGTGGAAAACCCCTATACCCAGTACCCAAAAGACCTGGAGTCTCTAGAAACTATGAAGAGCAAGGTGATGATCCTTCCCTAGAATCTCTTGAAAGGGGTGCAGCCCTGCCACCTCCCTGATTATAGCCTAATGAGACCCGTTTCAGGCTTCTGACCATCAGGAGTGTCAGATAATACATTTAAATGGTTTAAGCCACTACATGTGTGGTAGTTTGCTAAAAATAATAATGCAAAACTAATACAAGTACTATGCAGCTATATAATAGAGGCAATAAACAGGCCTGCCTCTAACATTTGTTGGATTCAAGGCAAGATTTGAAATCTAGGTTCTTGGCTTGCACCCCACCTTCTCTTTTCAGCTCAGCTCTTGCCTGCATCAAGAGGATCTGCATGCACTTGTATGTGGAAACCCAGCTCACACATCCACCCCTTCCATTAAGGATATACTCCTTGGGCAGTTTTTGAGATGCAGAGGTGTGACATCGGCAGCTGAGTCTATTCTCCAGGGCACAGATCTATGGATGACACTTTGCAAGTAGACTTGGAGCCATCCAAGTAGATCATTCTGGAGGACTGGGCTCCTGACATAAGGTCTGAAAGTTGGGCTCTTGGATCCAAGTGAGCCTATTCCTTTGCTCCATTGAGTCCTAAGCCCCTTTTCCCAAAGGAGAGTCAGAAGGAGGATCTCTAAGCAACGTTTCAGAAGTCCTTTTGGTGATGATGAAAGTGCTTTCTATCTGAGCTGACATGTGGCTAGTGAGCATGCTAAATGTGGCCAGTGTGACTGCAGAATTGAATTTAATTATTATTTAATTTTAATTAATTCATTCAAATTTAAATTGCTTCATGTGGCTAGTGGCTACTATATCAGCACAGCTCTGAAGCATGGGGGGCATGGGGCTTCAGGGCAGGGCCTCCTGTTGAGTGGGTCTTTAGGTGGCACTGATAATAAAGTGCAGGAAAAGGAGAAAAAGAAAAACCAAATTTTGAAAACAAATAAGCTGATTATTCTCTAAGGAGAAAATCCATAAAGTCTTCTTAAAGGAAGTCAGGCTTTGATTTAGGAGCTGGTAGGAATTCTGCCCCTCTCCCCACTTTAGGTCTTTCTGCACATTCTGTCCTTTTCCCTGGGTTCACACATCCTGTCCTCCAGAACTCAGCTCTAGCTTACTCTATCAGTTAGCCTTTGCTGAGTAACAAATGATGCCTGCATTTAGTGGATCGAAACAACCACAGATTATTTTGCTCATTATTCTGCCAGTTGTCAGTTTAGAGCGGGCTTTGCTAGATGGCTCTTCTGTGTCTGTGGTCTGCTGCCAGTCCAGGTTGAGAAGACCTCAGCTAGGATAACTCATCTTTGCTGCACATGGTCTCCCATTCTCTGGAAGACCAGCTTGCTCACTTGAGTGGTCGCAGGCTGCTAAGAAGAATGACTGGAAGTGCCCAAGGCCTCTTGAGGAGCAGGCTCAAACTAATATACTAAGGAGCTTCAAAGTCAAACTGTGAGAGAGGATACAGTGGCATCAAGAATTGTGTGTATTTTGTGTAATCTACCTCATTCACCTCTTATTGAGAGTTTTCTGGTCTTTCCCACAATCCCAGGTTCAGTTGGGCATCTTGTGGTTTTCTCTACATGCCAAATACTAACTTTTTTAGTATTGGTCCTCTCACTTAATTTTTATCAGGCTTTACATATTATGCCCCTTTATAATTATTATCCCTAATTTAGAAATGTGGAAGGCAAGGATCAGAAACTTTCCAAGTTCATGTAATTATATTTGGCAGACCTGGGTGCCAGGCCCAGTGCTGTCTGTCTATAAGGCAGGGTTTCTCAACCTTGGCACTGCTGACATTTTGGACTAGATGATTCCTTGTTGTGGAGAGCTGTCCTGTGTATTGTAAGATATTTAGCAGCATCCCTGGACTTGACCCATAGATGATAGTAACATACCCTCTGGTTGTGATAAGCAAAAATATCCCCAGATATAACAAATGTCCCCTGGAGGGCAGGGGTGGGCAAAACCATTTCTGGTTGAGAACCACTGCTCTCAGTCATGCCTCTAACCCCACCTCATGAGTCTCTCCTTGAGTGAGGGAATTGAATTTTATTTGGAGCCAATACTCAGTGTAGACTTTCAGCTTGAAGAGGAGAGTAGGACTGAGGCAGAACTGGGGCAGACATGGGCACTGCAGCTGTCCTCTCAGAACTCACTTCTCAGCAGTTAGCCTTTCCGCTTTCCAGATGCTTCAGCCTCCCATCACGAACTCAGCATCCTCTACCAGGTTACAGTCAGAACCAGCCAGTTCTCCCAGGACATAAAAAGATGGCCCCAGAGCAGGCTAAAGAGAAAGCTCCAAGTTGGAGTGGCTTTGCTGTTGGTGACAGGGAGCTAAATATTTCATCTTCATAAAATAAACATGGATTGTCTCATCATGAAATATACATAAAAATGTTTAAACGTGTTAATTATTAAACCAATATTGATTCATATTGGATGAGGCATTAAGGAAAAATTAGCTAATGTATTTAATATCTTTTCCACAGTTGACTAGTATCAGAATTCATCACATCTAATCACCAATAATCGTAAAAGTGGCAGGCAGTATTTAAGATCAGGGGTGAGTGAGTGCTGGGCAGGAAGTGACGGGGATGCAGGAAAAATGAGAATCTAAGAGACAGAACCTGTCAGATGTCGTAGCCCATCCTCAGAATTTCAGACATAAATCACTGGGTGCAGTCACATCATCAAAGTGTGATAAACCTTTCATATTGGGACAGTTAATGAGTATCATTTGGACCTGGTTTCCCTCTCAAAAATGAAATGGGATGGCAGACACAATGGAGAGACAAAAAGAATGGAAACAGGGCTTAAAAACACTGGGTTTGAATTCTGTCTCACTGAAAATTTTATAGCCTTTGGCTCTATTTATCCATCTGCAAAATGGGGAATAAAATCCACTGGGCAGCATTTTTATTCTGATCATTTATGTGGTTTATCTTATCTCAGTAGCTAGTTTTCAAATTCCTTAAGGGAAGAAATATTTCCCCCAGTATTTTTCCCCTAGGTCCTGAAAGTAGGCTAATAGAATCACTTAAAAACCTGCTCTGAATCAGAAAAAATCTGGACCTGAATTCCAGATCCTGAGCAAGTTACTCCCTTCTTTTGTAACTCAATTTCCTCATCTGTGAAATAATTCACTTCCCTTGTAGACCTGCTATGAATATAAACTGTTATGATGTATATTAAGTGGTAAAACATAGCATGGAGGGACTATTAGGTCCTTGGTGATGGTTATTACTCTATTTTCCTAGAGCAGTGATAAAGAACTAAACAGTTGGCAAGTATTCAGTGAAATTTCAATCGATTTTTTAAATCAGTAATTCATGAACTTTTAACACTGGAAATAACTATAAATATCAGCCACTGTAGGTAACTATGGAGTTATGCAAGCCAGGTTCTAGCACAAATTCTGTTGCTGATAGAAACAAACCTTGGGAAGGAACTCAGCAGGCTGTGCCTGCAAGCTCTCTTTCCATCTCCCCACAGGTTCCAGTGTGAGAAGGGGAGCATTTCTCCTTAATGTGAAGACATGCTTGGGAGGAGTTGCTTAGAGTCCCATCTCTGCATCGCTTGGCCTCTGTAAAAAACAGATCAAAAGATGTAATTCAGAGTCTTATTTTGAGAATCAAAGAAAGTAGAAAAATTAACACAACCATATTTTGCCGACTTCGACTTAACAAGGTAGCATATCTTAAAAATTTGAGATAATATTCTTTGTTGTCATTTTTAAAATATTTCTAAAATTGGGATGTGCCTTACAATTAACATGTACATTAATGTGGTGCTTCTCTCCTTTCCCCAAGGAGCTCTTATTAAATCACTAATGTTTGTTTTAATTGGAAACATCTTCCAAAAAAGGTGAAACAGTATTATTCTTCATCTCACCATAATTGAACAGACCCTCCTACGAAACAGTACCAATTTACTCTAGGTCAACTATTCTGAGGTCACATAGCTGCTAATAAGTGAAAAAAAAATAGGAGAAACATGATTTATTCTCTCATTTCCTTCTGCAGCGAGCCACATTGACTTGCCGTGGGACATCCCTCATCTCGGAGGTGCGAGAGTGGCAGACACGTGGACATTTCCCAGTCACGTTTTCCTTAGATGCATTGTGTCATCTGGGAAAAGCTGATGAGATATGGCCCACTGTTAGATATCAGGACCCATCAAACTCCGAGATTGAAAACCTCTTCAGCAGCATTTCTCAGCTACCAGATGTCACACAGCTGCATTGCAAATTGCTATCAAAGCTCAAAAGAGAATGAAAGAGAGGATTGTTGAAGCCATGAAGGCATATGACATAGTAAACGGTGCATTTAATTTCAACTTAATGTGAGAGATAGAGTGCATTAGATAAATATTATCCGATCATTAAAAACATATTTATGGAAGTTTAGCAACTTTGTCAGGGATGTGTGACTAATAATGTAGAGTTGTGAGGCCTCGAAAACATATTTGTCTTAATAGACTGGTGTTTAGTTTGGATTATTGACTGTTAAATCAAAATAAAAAGTTTTCACTTGAGATTTTGCATTTCATTTGTGATGGATTTGTCTTCATCCAGATACTCATATTGGATACCCAGTTTGCCCTTAAAAAACCTCCCTCTAATAGAATCATAGAATTTCCACGTTGGGAAAGTTCGTAGAAGTCCAATCTCCTTCCAGCTCTTTTTCGTGCAAATGGTGTCATCTATTTTGAATTGCAACTATATTTTCTGAATAAATGTAGTATTGCCACACTAGGGGAAAATTTGGAGAAGAAAACAGAAAAAAAAGTCATCTCTATTTTCTTCAGACTAATAATCCCTTCTCTTTCATTTTCTGTATGTCTGTGTGTGCTTATGGTATACACACGTGAAAGCTATTTTTAATTCTTTTTCTTCATTTTTACAATGTATTTTTCATGACCACCTTGTTTAATAACATAATACTCTTCTACAGAATGGCTCTGCTATAATGTACTGAACAGTTCCCAAGGTTTCGATTTGTAGGCTGTGTCTAGTGCATCCGGATGGCCTGTGTTCGAATCCTACTTCTACCCACCTGCCCATGATGTGACCTTGGCTCCGTTACTTAATGTCTCTGTATCTCAGCTTCTCATTTGTAAAATAGGGATAATATTAGTATTACCCCATAGAGTAGCTATGAAGATCAAATAAATTAATCCATGTTCAGCATATAACTCAGATATAGTAACTTCATGTTCATAAGTCAACTATGAATATTCTGATATATATTCTTTCCCAAAATGTTGAAATATATCCTCAAGGGCGATTCCCATAAAATCTCATACCATGGCCTAGACTCTTTTTGATCATTTCCAAAGTCAAATCTTCTGTTACCTCTTTAGACAGATTATTTCACTTTGGGATGACTTTAATTATTGGGAGTTTCTTCTACAGGTTGAATCTGAATGGGCTTTCTACTAAAATCCCATACAATGACTAGATTCTATCCTTGTCCTAATGGAAATTATTTTGATACATTGAATTTCAAAACATGTTTCCTGAGACATTAGTAACTGTCCCCGTCAAAGCCATCCAGGTTGTAGTGATTCCACCTCCAAAATGCCTCTTGAAACCACCTCCTTATTGATATTTTCATCACCATTGCCCTAGGCTAAGCGACCATCACCTCCAGCCCTGGTTGTCTCTTAATTGGTGTTTACACCTGCTCCTGGTACATGGCCATCAGTCTGGTCTATACCAAATGCTAGTCAGTTCCCCCAATTTTTCTGTGCAAAGCCCTATAGCATCCCATTTCTTAGACTAAAATCTGAACTGTTCATCATGATTTACAGAGCCCCACCTGAATCTTCTGTCTTTCCCTCTCTCTTCTCACCTCTCCTCTCTCTCTCCCCTTTGTTTACCACAGTCCAGGCACACTGGCCCTTCTCAGGTGTCCCAAGCTCTTTATGACATTTGCAACATTGTTCCATTTACCTGGAAATCTGCCCCCTTCCCTTCCCTTCCCTTCCCTTCCCTTCCCTTCCCTTCCCTTCCCTTCCCTTCCCTTCCCTTCCCTTCCATTTAGCCTGGCTACTCTCTTATCCTTCAGGCCTTCCCTGAGATGTTTCTTCCTTAAGGAGGCCTTCTATATAAAGAAACTGCTATATAAAATGTGCTTCTCCGTTTATCAGAGTACTTGACTAATTTTCCCTTAAAGTGTCAATTAAGACTTTGTAATCATACATTTATTTGTGTTTATTTGTACAATCCCTCGGTGAAGTAATGATTTACCAGCTCAAATGTACTTCTGTTAGTCACCTGAAAGCAAGTTCAAACAAACAGCGGTCATAGATAATTTACCATAATCTCTTCTATTTTCCTAGAGCTGGAATAAAATAATTAGAGTAATGATTTATTGAGCACTTGCTATGTTCCAGGACTTGTTCTAAGCATTTCACATGTACACATGTATTGCTTAAAAGTTAAGCACTAATACTGTCCCATTTTATATCTAGAAGGGATTATAATGTGGCCAAGATCACATAGCAGATAAGTGGCAAAGCCCCGATTTGAATCGGGGGCTTTAGTATTCAAACACCACACTAGAGAAATATGAGGTCTGTCCAGAAGGTACCCGGCCATGTAATATGGAAAATAGAGACATTTATTCAAGAAGATGCAAGATGTAGGAAACATTGTACATAGAACAATAACTCCTCAGTCCCCTTCAAAGTAGGCACCTTGGGACCTCACACAATTCTTCCAATTGCCATCAGCTGCCCCATTCTATTTTCCTGAATCTCATTGACAGTATGAAATCTTTCCCTTTCAAAGGTGATTTTAGTTCTGGGAAAAAACGGAAGTCACAGGACACAAAATCTGGGTTGTAGCAGGATTGGGTCACCTGGATGATTTGATGTTTCACCAAAAAACTCTGCATGAGACATGATGCACAAGTAGGCATGTTGTCGTGATGAAGCTGCCAATCACCAGTTGCTGATAGCTGTGGCCTTCTGAATCATCTGAATAATTTCCATGAAGAAATGTGCAAGCTTAGCACAGAATTTGATGCAGGTTTGTTGCTGTACTTGTTCAGTCATTTTGAGTGTGATGGCCACGCAGTACACATGCTCACTCAAGGGCATCTACTGCCCCCACTGACTAGTACAGTGAAGTCATCATTGTTCACACATGTGCATTCCAGTCCACTCTCCTTGGCTTCTAGGTTATATTGATGTCGTGCAAACCATTCTCGTTATATTAACAATGGCTGGACTTTTGCTATATAGACCTTGTATAATTTTAAGGATCCTAGCTTTGATTTAGGAAGGAAAAACTCACGAAGCACATGCAATATTTTACGTTTTGCATGAAACCATGAAGATAAGTCATTCAATGATGCTATTAGAGGCTAGAATATTGAAAGGAATGTTAAGTGAATCTTTTGAAGGTAAAGACCCCCCAAAAAAGAAAAAATAAGGAGAGTCAACATGTCAAGAAAGGAAACACACAATGCTGAGTGGTTTATGAATGACTATGGAAGAATTGGCTGCAGTTGAAGTGCTGGAAGCAACCTAAGTGACTATCAGTAAATGAACAGATCAAAAAACTATGGCACATTTACACAGTGGAATACTACACAGCAGAGAGAAAGAAGGAGCTCCTACCCTTTGTGACAGAGTGGGTAGAACTGGAAAGCATTATGCTAAGTGAAATAAGCTGGGCAGTGAGGGACAAATAACATATGATCTCACCTTTAACCAGAACCTAATAAACAAAAGAGAAAAGCAAGCAAAATATAACCAGAGACTTTGAAATTAAGGACAATCTGACAGTAACCAGAGGGGAGGTGCGAGGGGATAATGGGGGGAAGGGTGGAAGGGTTTTCAGGAACAACTATAAAGAACACATGGACAAAACCAAGGGCAGATGGAAGCAAGCAAAGGAGGAAGGAGGGTTTGGCTGCAGGGGGGGGGGATTGGTGGGGAGTAAATGCAGACAATTGTAATTGAACAATAAAGTAATTTTAGAAAAAGAATTGGGTGCAATAATGATATATGTGTAGTTAATCATATGTAGTGTGTTTATGTGTATGTAGCTATGTCTATGTACATATACATATATCACATATGTAGATACATAATATACACAAGATGAGGAAAAAGTAGGTTTATAGGTGTGAGTACATGAAACAGAGTTTATTCTTGTATTATCATTTATTAATTATTGTGCTATTTTCCATAGGAACAACTGCACACTTACTTTTGCCCCACCCTGTATATACATACATATGTGTATGTTAAAATAGCTGCTGAAAAGAAGAAACAAGGCCAATAAATATGTATTTGTTGCTTTGCCTCTTTTTAATGGCTCTTTTTCTATTTACAAAAATACTGCATACTTATCATTTAATTGCTCAAAATGTTTTCAAATCTTTGATCCGAATGCTGCCAGTCTCTAGGTAGGGAAGAACTACTATTACTTGGGAATGAGAAATCTGAGGCTCAGAGAGGTGAAAAAACTTGCCTAGAGTGAATTAACTGGGAGACCCGGCACCAGCTCTAAAGACAGAGGCAGAGAGAAGTAGAGCAGCTAGGGCGGACTTCAGAATCAGGGAGATAAATCCCACTTATGCCGAATCCTGAGACCTCTTTAACCCTTCTGACTAGTTTCTTGCTCAGTACAACTGGTTTTTAATGCCTACTTTGCAGGGCGCTTGTGAAGATTGATTCAGATAATGTCTGTGAGGAACCTGAACCGGAATGTAACATGTATTATCTGTTGAACATGTGAAGTTTTTTGCTCTTCACTATCCTGGCCCCTGTCCCCTTTTCTTCTGGAGCCTCTTTCTAAAACAGCTCAGTTGAGATGATGTAATGTTTCAATTGCCTGACCTGGCCCTGCTGTAGGATCATGGCCATGGCCTTGCTTGATAAAAGCACTACGTAAATACAGCTCCTGGAAATGCCGACATAACCTCAGTTACCATCAGGTGACGCCTTAGAAGGAAAAGATATGGATGTCTTGGTCTCAGTTTATAACTCTCGAGAAAAGTGGACATAGGCACAGCTTCTCATGTTGGGCATCTTTGAACTCATGGGTGTTAGTTAAACCCAAGGCCCATTGCATCACATCCACAGATAAAACTCTCTGTGGACAGATCTGTCTTAAGTTCACCCACAGTTCCTTCCTCCTGACCCTTCTTTATTTGCTGGGCATGTTGGGAGAAGTATAGAAAGAACATGATTTGGAAGTTCAAGTCCCTGTTTTGCAAGTTGCTGGCTCAGTGGCCAAAGACAAAGTACCTTTTTTTCTCAAGGCCTTGGTTTACTTGGAGAGGGGACAATTGCCTGTGTCATGGACTTCGGTCTGATTCAGACTCAACACTTCCTCTGGAACAGATGGTGCCTGTGGTATTCTCCTTCTCATGTGGTTTTATCAGGGTGGGTATCCAGTTTGGGCTGATCCTTGAATGCCACGGTCCTCCACCTCTCTGGGCAAGAACTGAGGGCCACCAGCTCTCTGAGCATACTTAGACTCTTTGGGAGAGGGCCTATGGGGTTCTCACTTTGAGTCTACCTGTGTGGAAAGGCCTAGATAAGTAATGCAGACAAGGCCTCTTAAAACCACACTACCTGGCTGCAGCTTTCTCATCCTGGGACAGGAATCATGCTGTACGGACATGGGTCTAAAGGTCCCCTGGTCAGAATGCATTCTGTCTTGAGTGAGATGGTAGTAATAAACCAGGAGCTAAATACCACACTCAGCCAGTGTCATTCACTGTGGATGGGCAACAGGCTGATTGAAGCTGAGAGGCAGGACTGCACAGCAGTTAAGAGAGTTAGGTCTTCAGTCAACCTCACAGGTTTTGAATCATGACTCTCACTTAGTTATATGTTTTGGGAGAGTTGTTTCACCTCTTTGGTCCTCAATTTTCATTCTATAACATGGGCCTAAACATGCATCTACCTCTTGTTAATTAAGAGCGTGTGTTAATATATATCAACCTTTAGAACAGTGTTTGCATCTAGGTAACTTTCATTGAATATTATCTCACAACTGAGAGCTACCACCTACTGGATGGGTGCTGCATACCAATTTCTGGGCTGAGCCCTTTACCCACATTGTCCCCTTTTCTCTTTATACCCACTCCAGAAAGTTGGCTGGATCAGCCCCATTTCACAGATAAGGAAGAGAGATAAGATAAGAGAGATTGCAAGGTCATGCAAACCCACTTCATCTCGATCTGATTCCAAGGCATTAGCTTTGAGCCCCTAAGGCATTAGCTTTGTGCTGTGGGAACTAATAGTTTCACCTATGAGATAGCGATAGTAAACATCCGTTGTCTTAAGTCCTTTAAATATATTCATTTATTTAATCTTCATAAGAACTTTTTGGGGTGGGTGGCATTATCATCCCCATTTTTTTTTAATGAGGATACTAAGGGGACTGGAAAACGTAATCTTGAAGGTTTCTTTTTGATCTATATTTAATTAAACTCAATGTTTTCTAAGTGTTTTCAGTAGAGTACTAATCTTTTAAGTTTCTCTGTAAAATAAAGCCTTCTATGGCAAATACGTTTTGCAAATTCTGCCCAGGAAAGCCCCTCTCAGAGACTCATACTGTACATTTGCATATCAAAGGGATGGAGGAGCCCTGTAGGGAGGAAACCTGTTAAACTTTGTTTAACCCCGTGTTTCCCAAAAGGATTTGACCAGGGAAACCTGCCACCACCTTCCCTCCTGCCTCACACTCCAGTACAACATCTGTCAACATTCTGCAAATCCTTTTGGCAAATTTCATTCTAATTCAACTGAACCTGCATCCATTGAAGGTCAGGTCTGCGCCCATCCCTATCATTGCTGGGCTTTAAAGGTATTTGGGAGAAGTTCTCCTTTTCTCCAACTTCATAATCTTGGTAGGAGAGAAATATGCATGGTAACTATTTAGAGAATAATCCAAATCATTAATTTAGATGTTTGGTGCACACGACGCCAGAAAGACAGAAATGTGGTGGAATGGAACAAAGTAGCCAGGATGGAGGAAGGATTTAGGTTTCCATTTTAGAACCATGCGGGATGGGAGCCACAGTCCGATCTGCAAAAACAAGGCAAAGAAACTCCCTGTTGTCAAATACTAATTGATCAAGGGTAAGGATAGCCCATCCCTCAGACTAGATTGTTTCACGCTAACAATCACAGTTATCTTTTCTTGCAGGAATTTCAGTAAAATCTGTTGCTTATTGTTATCATTAGAATTATAGTTATTGTTATTAAATTAGATGATTACAGGGTTATAAAATTTAAACATCTTGAGCAAATCCTGTGTTTGATTTCATCCATTTTTTCCAGCACCACCTCAAGTTTTATGACTGCTATAGGCTTCTTACTCATCCACATCATTTATCACCCACTGTTTTGATAAACTCTCTTAACAAAGGAGCTGTACAAATCACACAATAACAACAACTTTCCCCACTTTCTTTTTAGTGTTCTTATTCATCATCCCTGTTGCTTCTGAACTGCCATTACTTTAGGACCAATGGCTGTTTCTTGGAAGTCATGGTTCCTAATTAATCCCTAATGCTTTCAATTTTCTTTTTGAAAACTCTGTAGGATAAATTGCTATATGTGGTTAGGTATCTGGAGAGGGTGTGTGCGCCCACCAGTGGGGCCAGCAGAAGCAGCAAATGCTGGGAGGTGGGAAATAGCACATCCAAGGCTGGGATCCTCACTCAGCTTTGAGGAGCTGCCAACCTCATAGTAACATCTCAATCCCTTTCTGTGCTTCCCCATCGTCACTTCCCTTCTCTGTCAAGTGGTCCTAGCGCAGCTGCTTTCTCTGGACACATGCTCATCCCCTGCCGTTGCTGTGGACATTGGTGTCAGACTGGGCTCCATGATAGAGCCACATCTTGTCTCATATTTTACTTGTTAGAATTTACTGATCCCAATATTCTTTGGAACTTTGGGACTAAATGGTCAAAACTTTGAACCAGCCTACGTGGCTTAGAAGTCATGAAGTATCTTTATCTTTTCAACAAGTATTAAGTGTCTGAAATCCAGCCTGTCTAACATATATCAGTTATTGTGTGCTTAAAACATACTCTGCTGGACACTAGAGATATGAGTGATAACTTAAAGATAACTTAAAGAGTCAACAATTAGAAAGTTAATCCATGTTTCTGACATGATTTGATATGTATCTATCATACATGGTATGATTTGAAATAGGAAGATAATAAAGAAGGATTCTGTCAAGAATGTTGTTGATATTTATATGGGAGGTCACATTCAAGAGTGTGAAGAGGGAGAGTGAATGTCAGGAAAACATACATGGAAAGCCCAAAGCTCCTCCTTGTATAGGGAACAGAGAGTGAAGTACAGTGATTAAAACAGAGGCCCTGCAGCCCACTGCCTCTTCAAAACCCTCTGCTCTGTGCCAACTTTGCCATCTGTAACTGGGAATGATCAAACTCACAATTCGTAAAAGCCTCAGTTTCTTTTCTGTAAAGTGGGCATAACAATAGTATTGATTTCATGATGTTGCATAGAGAATTAAAATTAGTAAATGCATTTAGAACAGTTAGAACAGAGCCTGGCACACAAGACTTGAAAAAGTTAATGTCATTAATTTTAATAATTAGATAACCACTCTGACTGTATCCATCACAGTTAGGAGCTGGGATATTGTAATGAATAAGACCCATAAGCCACTGATCCTTTGAGTATACAGTGTACTGGGGAATGATGGAGTATAAAGAAAATGTTTAAAGGTGATACTAGATGATGAATCCTATGAAGAAAAGCAGGGTGCTGTGATGGAGAGGTTGTTCAGGTTGGTCAGGGAAGCTCTCCCTGAAGAGGTGGCATTTGAGCTAAGACCCTGATATTGAGAAGAACTAGCCATTTGAAGATTCTGAGAACAGAGGGTTTTAGGAAGAGAGACAGTAAGGGCAAAGGTCTCAGGTGAGATAGTCTTTCCAGGTAGAAAAATGGAAAGGAGGCCAGGGTCATCGCAGGTGCACACAGTTAACTATGTTCTTAGTGATCGTGAGCAATGAATTGAACTGAACACACAAACAGTTTATAGCAGAAAGAGAGAAAGCAGATTTATTAAGCGGTAGTGCAGTCCACAGAACATGGGAGCAGGCCAACTCCGAGCAGAGACTGGCCCTCAGGGGCTAGAGGGTTTCTGTTCTTACACAGCAGATGTTTCCTGGCTAATTCTGGCAGGGTTTTATTGTGCATGCGTAAGTAATATCACTTTTAAGCTACTGTTCATGTGGTCTCCCATGATTTTCCTGGATTGGCCACCAGGGCAAGGGGTCCCACAACGCTAGTTTATTATAATGCTATTATAACGAAGCAGGGGTCATGGAGCATCTCCTCTCCGGGTGCAATCATGATTCACTGTAATTCAGTGCTTTT
Source organism: Tonatia bakeri (assembly GCA_004024845.1). Lineage (NCBI taxonomy): Eukaryota > Metazoa > Chordata > Mammalia > Chiroptera > Phyllostomidae > Tonatia > Tonatia bakeri. Next base: position 36,466 of record PVIA01002540.1, read on the forward strand.
CCAGAAAGAGGGGTGTGCAGGGGGCAACAAGTCTTAGAACAGGGTCTCTGTCCTGTATCAACATCCTTTGTCTTAGCCCTGGGGCCCTTCCAGACTGACCTCCTTCCTGAGGAACAGGTCTTAGAACCTAGTTTCTGTTCGATGTGGATGAGTTTTCTCCCTCCTCACTATCTCCTGCCTCAGGGTGATTCAGGTGCAATGAGGGAGGTGGAGAGGATGTGGTAGGAGATAAGACCAGACGAGTAAATAAGAGCCCAGGGGATGGGGCTTGGAGTGTACTGTGTGTATTCGGCATTTATTCTACATCACAAAACTAGCTAGTTGCAGAGTTGAAAGAGAAATGAGACTGGGGTAAGCAGAAGACATGACTGTTTCTGAGTGTGAAAATTCACCAGACCTAAGTAATGAATGCATTTTTCTCATTATTTGTTGAGCCACTTTGAACCAGAGGGAGTTCTCTCTCCTATTTTTGAAAACAGACCCTTCCATTAATTAAAATAAGAATATTAATAGCCACTGCTCTTAGTTTAGCCCTGATTTTATGCCCTACACAGAGCAAAAAAAAAGAAGGAAATTATTGTGGAAATAGAACCATGTCTTTCCCCATTTTGTAGCCTTCATTGCTGTCCCATTAATTCAGCCAAGTGTGGTGTAGGGAAAAGAGCTGACCTTGGAAGGTGTTTCCTTCATCCATCAGCCAGGGTCCTGGCAAGCAGAAGATGCTACACTTAAAGGAGTGATTGAAAGTGGCTTAATGGAAGGGTTGCTGACAAAGGTGTGGGGAAGGTTAAGGGCCCCACCAAGGGTCATGAAGCAGCAAGGAGATAACAACTAAGGAAAGCTGTTTCTACCTCAGGCCTGTTGGAACAAGGGCTGGGTGGAAACCAGAGGAATCCTTAGCTGCAGAAGTGGACCACCTAACAGAACTGTGACCTTAATGCACTGATGTAGCCTCTGCAGAAATGCAGCCCAGTAAGGAGAAAACAGGGGAAATAAACACCTGGACTGCTCTCACTTCACTTTCTGATCTCCTGCCAGTGCTCTGCACTGGCTGAACCGGTTAGAAGCTAAAAACCAGGGGAGCTGTGCTATGCAGCTGTCCTAATCCCTGAATCTGTGGCTATTTTAGTTTGCAGGGGCAGAGGGAGCTAATCAGCTGACCTTAAAATAGGGAGATTATCTCTACGTTAGAATCTGGGTGGACCCACTGTAATCAGAGGGATCCATGAAAGTGGAAGAGGGAGGCAGAAGAGGAAAATTGGAGAGATGGCAGCATGAGAAAGAATCCAACTGGAAGTCTGAAGGGAGCCAAGGAATGCAGCTAGAAGTTGGGAGAAGCAAGGAAACAGATTCCATCCTTGAGCTTCCCAGAGGGCAGAGCCCCACCAACACACTGATTTAACCCACCGAGGCCCATTTCAGAACTACGAGAGGATAGGTTCTTCTTGTCTTTAGCTACCAAATTTGTGGTGATTTGTTATAGCAGCCATAACAAAGTGATATAAAAGCCTATCTAATGTATTACATAAAAGGGCAGATTAGGATAGGGAGGGTAGAAAGTACCTGAGCATACAATGGAGAATATTCTGGACACCTGGGTTCAAGTCTTGGCTCTTCCCTTACCGTACAGCTATGGTCAAGTCACTTCACCTACCAGACCCTCAATTTCCCCACCAGTGAAAAGAGGGCCACCCTAGCTTCTTCAATGTGCATTGTGAGGATCCAACAGCATAATGGATGTGAAAGTGTTTTATAAACTAATGTCACATCGATGTAGGTCATCTGCAGTCTAATGACCACAGGAAAAATAATTCAATGCTAAATTGCTACTTTAGATGTTCCTGAGTTTAAAGCTTTATACCTCTTGCTTACATGATTTTCCCATTATGACTTTTTTCAATGTGAAAAATTAGGGCATGCCTCTAATGCTTACTTTCCCATGGGGCCTGGAGCCATCCTGGCTGGGCTATAAATCTTTTCTTTCCATGTAAAGATTTATGGTTCTTGTTGGAAAAGATAGGTTGCAACATGCGCACGCATAATCATGCATCCAGACGCACGTTGCGTGTTTTAGAAAATGAGACTGCCCATGGGAGACATAAAAAAAGAGTTCGTGACTTTTTCATCACACCTCTCCCGAGCAGATCTCACCCCCTCATGTGCATGCAGACACCACACATATTCATATTAATTTATATATTTCCCATAAAGGGCACCCAAATAATCGAACCTGCCAGCCTTCTCTGAGGCACGTGGGTGACGTGGCTGTTAAGTGCACATAGACCTGCATTTCCCTTGCCATCACTGGACCCACAATGAATTTCGAGGCCAAATAAATGCTTAACACCAGCAGAAATGTGTCTCCGGTATGACAGTCATGAGGAAAAGTCAAATTACTTTTCATGACTTTCAAAATGGCTTGAGGAAGACAAGTTGGTTTATGTATTAAATTTATCTGGAATTTACATTTTGATTGGCCAACAGTCTGGGCAAATTCCACAGTAACCTATCGATCTGACAGAGACATTTGACAGCTCTGAACAATTGCTGAAATGGCTTTTAAAACCCAGACGGTGAGAGCCGGGAAAATCTTCCCAGAGAGTCCTCTCATTCATCTTCTATCAGCTTCCCCACCTCCCCCACCAGCCTTGGGGCAGCTTTCAGTAAAGCCAATGGAGACATATTTCCAGAGATGTAAGATGAAATTCTTCCTAAAGTCTACTGCCACTGCTTCTCCTTCCCTGGGCCGCTCATTCCACCCTTGGTCACACTCACAGGCTCTCTTCCTCCTTGTGAAATCCACAGTTGATTCAGGGCCTGCCTGCTTGAAACAGATGGAGACAATAAGCATGTCTCCAAATTACCAGCCTGGCATCTTTCTGAAATGCGCCCTGTCTCTGACCCCAGCTCTAGGTCCTGAGCCAGGAATCACCCCGATTTCTGTTCTGTCTGAAAGATAATTTGTCATCTAAAAATTTTGCATTGTTCCAAACCAATGTGACTTCTTACAGTGTGTGTCTGTACCTATCATTTCTCACTTACCATATCTGTCTTGGATTGCTGTGGTTTAATTTGATGAAAAATTAGCAGCCACTACATTCAAGATATTGCTAAGAGGTGAGACAGGCCTTCTAGAACAATGGTTGTCAAATGCGGTACCCAGCCCTGGGAGCTGAGGCTGATGGCTCCACAAGCCATACCCCAGACCTACTGAATCAGAAATTGTGATGTGTGTTTTAACAAAACCCCAATGTGATTGTAATGCAAGCTAAAGTTGGAGAATCAGTCATGGTGTATTTGAGGCATGTTCACAGAAGCTGATATTGATTTCTGTAGCAAAAGTGACAACACAGGGCTAATGGGGATTCAAGAGGAAAGTTTCACAAACTCTATGAGGCAAGACAGGGAGAATTTGGAAGACAATGAGAAGGCTTCCAAGAGGAAAGGCCCCTATGGTGTGCTTTCAAGGATGGTCTGGAGGACTTTACAGACCCACAGTGGGGGCAGGGGGAGGAATAATGAGAGGATGGTAAATGTCTAGCACTTGATCTGCCCTTCCCTATTTCTTGCCTATGGCAGACATTAGTAGTAGATCATGTTGCTTTTTCTTTTTGAGCTTTGTAATGGTCTCAGGATTTTTCTAAGCACATTTCTCTAGGTAGCCAATAGCAAACAATTAAAATTGGCAGATACTTGCCTATTTTCTGTTTTTGAGCAGAGTCAGCAGCCTGAAGGCATGCTCAAGCAACAGACCTTCTGTTGGGGAGCCTCAGAGGAATAAGGTCCAATACTTGGGGAGCCTCAGAGGCATAAGGTCCAGCAGATATTGAATACTAGATTACACAGGGCCACCAATGCCAACTAAGAGTTTTAACTTACTTTCCCATGCAAATCCATTAAGGATTTGATCCAGGAAAGTGATGTGATTGGGACCATTTAATGATGAGGCATTTTGTCTTCCACTCCCTTTAGATAGTAGTTTCCAAACTTGGCTCCCATTAGAATCACTTGGGGAGCTTTTAAAACTCCTGGTGCCCAGACCACACCCTGGACCAATTAAATTAGAGTCTCTGAGGAAGTGATCTGAGCATCAGTGTTTTTTAAAGCTCCCTGGGCGATTATGATGGGCAACCAACTTTAAGACCCAGTAGTTTAAATTATAAATTTATTGCAGTGGGGATTCTTTGTTATTCAGCCATTACAGTTCTTGCATCAATCCAGCACGATGTGTTACACAGAGAAGATTGCTCGTGCATTAAGTCAGTATCTAAGTGGCTAATGAGGTGTTCAATAACCTTCTCTATAGAATTGCCTTCCTTTTTCAAGTGGAAGCTTTTTTTAAAAAAAGCACAAGCCAAACATCTTGAAATCACTGCAACATTTTCACCCTAAACTCAGTAGACCCCTGCTGAGCAAACCAAAGGTCCCAGAGTTTACTGGAGTCGAACAGGCCATGATTCTCTTTCTGTCCTTGTTGAAATGGCTTGAGGAGAGTGAGAAATATGGCAGAATGGGAGGAAGGGCCAGGCAAATTGAATGTATGGGATGATGGACACATGGAGAGGATTACATGAATGGACAGGGTAGAAGGCTGGAAGAGAGGACTCAGCGGGGAGCACAATATTATCTCCCCTGATCCTCTTTTCCTTTGTTGCCCCCACACCTCATTGTTCACTGCTTAATTTCTCTTTCAGCATAAACTACCTAGTTTTGTTTTCATGCTTTTTTTCTATAAACAGATGACAATTTTTACCTTTGCATGTGTCACAGTAGTGTTTAACTCCAAATTTGTGTTTCTCTTACCTCCTCTTACTGAAGTGGGCCCTGCCAAGAATGCCCTTCCATGGCCTTCCCCCGCCCAGAGCCCACTTCTGTAAGCTCCAGTGGAGATGTTTCCTGTGGGACTCCTCAAGACTGATTTGGTGCTCACGAAGTCAAGGCCTGTATCACAGCACTTGTTTCATTGTAGTCAGATGACTTTTCTCATTTTTCTCTCCCTTTCTTGCTCCTGATTATAAAAGTAATATGTATTCTTTTACACATATATTTAAAAATGTAGCCTTGGCTGGTGTGGCTTAGTGGACTAAGTGCTGGCCTGCGAACAGAGGGGGCACCAGTTCGGTTCCCAGCAGGGCACATGCGTAGGTTGTGGGCCAGATCCCCAGTTGGGGGTGTGCAGGAGACAACCACACATTGATGTTTCTCTCCCTCTCTTTCTCTCTCCCTCCCCTCCCTGTCTCTAAAAATAAATAAGTAAAACCTTTAAAAAAATAACTATAAGTGTAGAAAATGAGCTTAAAAATTTTGGAAATCCTTAGGAGTTCTGCCTCCCAGTCCAAATCACTAATGGTCATTCTGTGTTTGAAGTATTTTTATTGTGTGTGCTAACTTAGGTGAGATCATAATGAATGTGGAGGGTTTTTTTCTATTTTTGAAAATGTGATACTAATAAGGACTTTTTTTTTAAATTAAAAATCCTTCCCAACTCTCATTTACAATGCGTATATTAATTTCTATTGTATGGAATATACCACAATTTTAATCAGTTCTTTCTTTTTGAGTGTATTTTTTGCTTCTAATTATGCTATTATTAAAACATGCACACATACGCACACACAAATCTCTGCAACGTATATCTCAGTATATTTTTAGTTTGTTGAAAATTAGTTTTTTGTACCTTATACATGGGAATACTGCTTCAAAATATTTCAATATATTTAACTCTAGATACAATACTTGAATTGCTTTCTCAAAAGAGGCACAAATTTATATTCCCAGGAGCAGAGAAGAGTGCTGTGTTACAGGGCCCTGTTTAGAGGAAAATTTTGCTTCCTGGTTTTGCTAATTTGAGAGGTGAGGATAAGAGCTCATTGTTTTAATTTGCATTTATTTAATTGCTAGTGAAGTTGCCTCTTTTAAACATATACTTATCTAGTATTTGCATTTTCTTATTTACAAATTGCCTCTTGTGACATTTTATGGCCAGTTATCAACTAGAATCTAAAAGTTTTGTATCAATTTTCCTTATTTTGTAAGATTAACCCATATTCTGTTACATTTGCATAATTTTTTTCCACTTTACCCCCTACTATTTCTATTTTGTCACTAATGTTTAAGTACAAACTCTTTTTTAGAGATTTATTTATTTATTTATTTTTAGACAGAGGGGAAGGGAGGGAGAGAGGGCGAGAAACGCCAATGTGTGGTTGCCTCTTGCACGCCCCTCCTGGGGACCTGGGCCACAACCCAGGCATGTGCCCTGACTTGGAATTGAACGGGCCACCCTTTGGTTCACAGGCTGGTGCACAATCCACTGAGCTACATCAGCCAGGGCAAGTATAAAATCTTTTCAATTTTTTTATAATAACATCAAATTTTTCTTCTTGTGGGTAATTTCTTCCCTTTTTAAGTTAAAATATCCTCTTTTTCCTTTGCCCCCCAATTTGATTAATCCTTGCTATTAGTTACTTTTTGTTTTTAAAAACTAAAAGTACTTAATTCTTTTATAAACATGTAACACATTAAAGTAGACAAGACTGGTGAATGCTTCTCTGTACTCTAAGACTTCTGAGCCCTTGTGAACGGGCCCCACAACCATGTATTAAAAATAATACTCACCCCACAAATTTGTGATAATACCATTTTAATAATATATTAAATGTCTGTGTTTGTGTGTAAACCCAGTCTTATTTTTCAAAGCCTGTTTTGTCCATTGACTTGTCTTATTATACCAGAAACATAATGTTTCTATGATTTTTCTGTATAATATAGGAGGGTAAGCCTTTCTAATAATTCTTATTTTTCAAAAATGACTCAGCTGCTTTTGCCTATCATTATTGTAGGTGAATTCAGAACCATCTTGTTAAAATTCCAAAAATCTTGTCCAGATTTTGACTGGAAAATATGATAAACCTCTAAATTAATTTAGGAAAAAGTGATCTCTTTACATTATTGATTATTCTGCCCAAGAACACTGTTTATCTTCCTTCTTAGTCAAGTATTTTTCACATCTCACAGTAAAGTTTTGTGGTTTTTTTCATAGGTACCTTACATATTTCTTGTTAAAGCTATTTATAGACATTTTATGGTTTCTGTTATTGTTGTGAATAAGATAGTTTAAAATCATATTTCCCAAGTAGTTATTGCCAGTAAAGAAAAATGCTATTATTTTGGTGTATTTACCCTGTACCCAGTATCTCTGCTGAGCTTTCTTATTAATTTTAATAGTTGTTAGTTGATTCTCTTGATTTTCTAGGTATCAAAATATTATCTTTTGCAACTAATGATAATTTTGTCTCTGTGTTTTAAGCCATTATTATTCTCACAAAGCTACCTTTGTTACGAAGCCTGGAAACTGATGCCATGAAGCTCAGGGGCAGTGAGTGCAGCCAGTGGGGGTGGTGAAGAGGCTGTCGCTGAAGGGACTCAGAAGGCAACACCATGGAAACAGAAGCCAGTACGGCGTGGTCTCACGGGAGCTGGAGCTAGGCAACTTACTGGAAACCGAAGCCACTCTCTGTCTCTTCAAAGTTACATGATATTTTGCTTCCCTCGGCTTCTGGAGCCTCTGATCTCTCCTTTCCTCTATCCTCTCTCACTTAGAAAACTTTCTCTGCTGGCAGATGCTCCTCAATGTATAAACTGTCCTCCAAGTGCTGACATCTGAATGGCCCTGGTACACATCCTCTCTCTGATTCTATATCCCATAGCTCAAGAAACTCTGTTATTTGCTGGCTGGCCAGTGGGTCAGCTGACATTGGTTCAGGGGTCCACACTTGGTCCCTGCAGCACTGCCAAGGTTGGGGCTGGGCCCTGGGTGGGAATGTAGCCTCTGACACCTGTGAATCCTGTTTTTGGTCAGTTTTGCTGGTTTCAGACCATGACTGAAAGAGCTGTTCAACTTCTCTGCTCTTGGAGCAGCATATGAGGTACAGAGCATTACCTGTTTCTTAAAATTTTGAAAGGAATTACCTGGAAAAAAAATACTATTTGGGATCAGCAGCTTTCGGAGAAGTAATTCTTTGATAACTCTTTCAATTTCTTCTGCAGCTGTTGCTCCAGTGCAACCATATTTCTCTGTTTGTTTCCTCACTGGACCATGACCTCCTGGACAGCCGGACCCACGTTTCATTCATCCCTCTGAGCCCAGTTCCAGCCCAGGGCCCGGCCCTGTGCAGGCACTTGATTTGTTGAGCTGGGAGTGATTTGAATCAGAGGTGGTTCTGGTAATGCGGGCTTGGTATGGAGTCAGAGGACTGGAGTGCAATTGTTAACTCCAATTTTACTAATGGGGAAGATTCAGGTCATTTGTTTCACTTGTGAGTTTTGCTTTTAAAATATGTATTGTAGTGAAGTTTGGTATGGGGTATGTGGAGAGGGTCCTCCCAATCTCTACCTTGCTTCAACATTCCTACTTCAGCTTAGATGTAAAAATCAGATTTCTGCCAGGGATATTTAAAAACAAAATACTTATTAAAATTCTGCATTAACCCCTTGTGGAACCTGGGGAGTATTAATAAACAAGTAAGTAAAGTAAATACACAATAAGGTTTTATGTACCCTCTTACATTGGAAGATCATCGTTTGTTAGTTCAATCCCCAAGGCATTGCCTTCTTGAGGTACATGTGTGAAATCCAAACATTTTTGTGACAATTCCTGACTCAGCATCACAGGGTGTGGCAGCCATTTTAATGGGGGTTGAAAGCCTTTTTTCCCCCTAACAATTTGTTGTATTTGAAAGTATAATCTGGATGCCTAATGCATGCGTTTTTCTGAAGATGCTGCCTCAGTGCTGAGCTGTCCGCGTGCTCTGGGCCCGCACTGACAGAAGCGCGTGTGCGCATCCACGGTCTCTTCTAATTTAGGTCAGCTCCGCGTTACAAGGCCTTATGCACAGCGCCGGGTCTCTCACAGGCCTTTTGTGTTCTCGGTCACATGGCGCCGTTTGACTGATTGATTTCTGTCAGACTGGGAAAGAAGAAGGAAGAAAATGACCTTCACACATGGGGGTAGTTGGGAGTCTTTCTTGCCCCCTGGACATGATCAAGGACAGTTCCCATCAGGAACACCTAGATTCACAGAAGTCAGCAGTTTCCTGCGTGGTGTCCCAAGATCAGGTCACATGAAACTCCAGTTTTCTCATGTGCATTTCAAATCTGAAACAAGCACTGATTGCAAATCTGAAGACATTTTCATTCTGCCTCAGGCCAGGATTTTTAATTTAAAAAAAAAATAAACCTGTCAAGGTCTGCAAGAACGGCTCTTAGATTTTCAGGCCAATAGTTTATTTAAAAATCTAATAATGCAATTTCTTCAGCAGCAGGAGTCAAGAGACCCTCCGTAAGCTGAATGTCCCATAAGTGGATTGTGTCCAGATTCCCAGCCTGGGAAACAAGGAATTTTACAAAACAGATTCTACTTTGTGGGCCCCGGGGCCAGAGATCTTGAATCTCTGTCCAAAGCAACTATGTATGTTGTGGGTGAGAAGACCCGGTGTTTAGTCTCACTCACTATCCATGTGACTTTGGCCATTCATGTGGATAATTTAAACACAAAATTTAAATTTTAAACACAAACTTCTAAATTTGTAATAGACTTGCGAAGCTGGTCCTTAGAAGACTAGAAGGTATGATGGACAGAAGCAGAGATGGGATGCTAGAAAGAGGAGGGGAGGTGGGGGGAAAAAGAGAGAGAAGGGAGAGAAGATACCCAATGAGGTTCCATTCCTGTGAGGATTAGAAATTGAGTTCTATGGGAGTTTCTCACTTCCTTTTTCTTGAGTTTCTTTGACTGAATCTCTACCACTGGAAAACAATTTCAAGGGAATTCCATAGCTTTGTAGCTGAGCAAACGTTAGGTTACTCTTATCTTACCTATTCATTCAATTTACAAATATTTGTTGAACATGTTTTATGAACCAGGGTCTATGGTGGAAGCTGAGAGAAGACAATGAACATACAATAACCTTGTGGAATTTACATTTTAATGAGGAAAAAAGACCAAAAGCAAGACAGGAAAACAAACTGGTAAATAAACAAGTAAATGATAGCCCATTAACAAATATAATGAATGAACAAAAGAAACAAGTAGACTTCTGAGAAGTAGGCTGAGGAGATGGACCTCTTTTTGAAAGAATGGTCAGAGATGCTTCCAGGAGCGATGCTGCAGCTAACACCCAAAGAATGAGAGGCCACTGACTGTCCAAAGCTTTGGGGAAAATGAGTTTCAGACAGGACTTAGGTCGGTGCTTTTAGTGGAAATGAGCTCAGGTATAATGACTCCCAATTTCATGCTTTGTTCTTTCTCTTTGTGGGGCAGGAACAGCACCGATTTTGAGCCATATAGAACTGAACGTAATTACTGACTCTGCTGTGTAGTCTCGGGCAACTCAATTTGTTCCTCAGAACTCAGGTTTCTTATTTGTAAAATAGCGATAAGGATGCCTCACTTGCAGGTTTGTTATGAAGTCTGGCAATAATACATACAAATATCTAACACAGTAAAAAAATAAATAGGTGCTCTTACTATTATGACTATTATGTCTGAGCCAGTAGGCCATCAAAATGTAGGGGCAAGAAGTTACCTAACTTTATGCCTTAACACACTGGGAAAAGGGGGAAAAAAACAAAAGTAATTCCATAGTGAGCAGAAGGAAGAAAAATCATAAAGATTAGAGAGAGAAAAACCCAACATATATAAAAGCGAGAAAATGAAACCAGAACCTGTTCTTTGAAAAGATCAGCCAAATTGACAAATCTTTAGACTGGCCATGAAAAAAAGTAGAGAATACTCAATAAAATTGGGAATGGAAAAAGGCACATTACTATTGACCTTACAGATAAAAGAGGACTATAAGGAAATACTACAGACAGCTGTATACCACAAATCAATAACCTATAATAAATGAACAAATTCCTAGAAAGACACAAGCTAGTAAAATTGATTTAAGAAGAAATAGAAAATCTGAATAACAAGAGATCAAACACCCCAAAGAAAAGCCCAGGATCTGATTCACTGGGGGATTTTAGCAAACTTTTGAGGAAGAATTAGTATCAATTATTTGCAAAGTCTTCCAAGAATATAAGGGGGGGAAGACTGTCCAGTGCACTCTGAAAGGCCACTATTATTCTGATACCAGGATTAGACAAAGATATCACAAGAAAATAAAACTAAATACCAATATCTCTTATGAGTATAGATGCAAAAGTCCTTTAAAAAATACTAGCAAATGAATGCAACATGATACAAAAGTGATTATTCACCATGACCAAGTAGGATTTATCTCAGGAAGGCAAGACTGATTCAACATATGGGAATAAACCAAAGTAATATACCTTATTAATAGGATAAAGGACAAAAAACACATGATAATTTTAATAGAGAAAAAGCATTTTGACAAAAATACAATATTCTCTCATGATAAAAACACTCGACAAACTAGAAATAATTCCTCAACCTGATAAAGGGCATCTACAAAGAACTCACAGCTAATAGTGTACTTAATGTTGAAAGACTAAAAGCTTTTCCTCTAACATCAGGAACATGTGTCTGCTCTCACAATATCTCTCCAGTGTTGTATCGGAGGTTCTATCCAAGGGATTATATGTGTACATTGTATATGCACACACACATATATACACATACACATATATATCTAATATATATCTTAAATGGAGAGAAAGAAACTATATCTGCATATGTCATGATCTTGTATGTAGAAAACTCTAAGGAATATATAACAATTATTAGAGCTAATAAGTGATTCAACAATATTTAAGATACAAGATCAATATACAACAATTAAATGTATTTCTATAAACTAGCAATGAGCAAATTGAAAATGAAATTAAGAAAACAATGCCCTTTATAAGAGCATTGAAAAAATATAAATAAAGCTAGCAAAAGAAGTTCAAGACATATATTCAGAAAAACAGAAACATTGACTAAAGAAATTAAAGAAAATACAGAGAAATGAAAAGATGTCATGCTCATGGGTCAGAAGACAATACTGTCAAGGTTCATCTATGGATTCAAGGTAATCCCTGCCAAAATACCAATTGACTTTTTTCAGAAATTGATGACCTGAACCTAAAATGTATATGGAGATGTAAGGGGTTCAGCATACTTGGTGTGTGGTGCAGTGGAGGTGGGGGGGGAGCGGGGTGAGAACCTTGAATGGGGGAAAACAAATCTGAAGAATTCAGTTTCTGATTTCAAAACATAATATAAAATGGAATAGTATGGTAATGGTGTAAGGACACAAATCTATGTAAATAAAATAGAATTGAGAGCTCAGAAGTCTCACATTTATGGTCACCTGATTTTCAACAAAGATGCCAAGACCATTCAGTGAGGAAAAATAGTTCTTTCAACAATGGTGCTGGGACAACAGGATATTCACATCAAAAGAGATGATGTTGAGTGGCTTCTTCACACCACAATGAAACATAACCTGAATATATCATAGACCTAAATGTAAGAGCTAAAACTATAAAACTCTTAGAAGAAAATATAATCTTTGTGATCCTGGGTTAGGCAATGGTTTCTTAGATGAGGCATTATAAGCACAAGTGACAGAAAAATAAATTGATAAATTGGACTACCTCAAAATTTAAAAAAAAATTATGTCTGAAAGGACATCATGAAGAATGTGAAAAAAACAACCCACAGCATGAAGAAAGTAATTACAAATAATGTATTTCCTAAGAGATTTATATCCAGAATATACAAGGAACTCTTACAACTCAATGATAAAATAAATAATAACCCAATTTGAAAATGTGCAAAAGGTCTGAATAGACAGTTCTCCAAAGATTTACAAGTGGCCAACAAGCTTAAGAAAAGATTCTCAGCATCATTACCTATCAAATAAATGCAAATTAAATACACAATGAGATACTACTACACACCCTGTAGGATGGCTATAATCAAAAGATAGACAATAACAAATGTTGAAAAGAATGTGGGTAAATTAGAACACTCACACACTTCTGCTGGAAATGTAAGATGGTACAATCAGTTTAGAAAACACTATGGCAGTTCCTCAAAAAGTTGAGTGTGGGGAATGGGAAGTGACTACTGATGGATATGAGGTTTATTTTGGGAGTGATGAAAATGTTCTGAAATTGATCATGATGCTAGATGTACAACATTGTGAATATTCTAAAAACCACTGCATTTTGCACTTAATGTGGGTAAATTGTGTACTATGTGAATAATATCTCAATAAAGTTGTGAAAGATACAGGGGCAGCAATAGCCCCTTAGCAAAATTGTGTGAATTTGTGTTATCATAATAAGTCACCTTAAATAGTTCTTAACCACCTTGGACTATTTGTGACTGGGAAGGGGAATATTCTCTAAATGGAATGAGGTATTACTACATGTGATATCCAAGAATCAAGGAACATACATGTGTATTGGTATTAGGAGCTTCTAAAACAAAGTGTATTTTTTTGTCATTTTTTCCCACTTGGCCATATATCTTTTCAAATTCTGATAAATCAGCGATGATAATGGGGATCCTTACTGTTTGCTAGTTTTATTTTACCATTTTATTGTGTGCCAAGTCTATGGAAAGCACTGAATAGACATTGGTTTCTTTAATCCTTGCAACAAGCCTCTGTGATTTATGTCTCCCATTTTTAGATGTAATTGAAGCTCAGGTAGGTTAAGTAACTTGCCCAAAGTCACACAGTTCATAGGAATAGAGCTATCATTTGAAATCAGGTATGCTTGATTCACAAATCCACACTCTTAAACTTTAACTATGCAACTTCTTAACAAGAATATTTGCATTTTTCATTTGTTTTTCTGTTTTTCACATTTTTAAGTACATGCTCATAATTAATGCATGCTCATTGTAGAAAACGTGAAAAACAGAAGTGTGTCATAGGTGGCATTTTGTGAATAACTGGGGGTTTTAAATGAGGAAATAAAATTGCTAATAAAATTATGATATGTATTCATATTTATGAGTCTTAATGGATGCTTATGGCACTAGGTGAAATGTGGGTAATAAAATGATTTATTTGTGTGACCTCTTTACATGTTACATTACATATATTATAAAACATATCTAGCTACTATATATATATATATGAATTACACATAGGAAATGTTTGTGAAGAGAAAGGTCTAGCAGTATTTATATTAAAATGTTAGCTGTCTGAGTGGATTTAGACAATTATCTTCCATTTTGCTTTTCTGTATTTTCTAATTGTTTAAACACAATCATCCTTGACTTCTGAACTAATCAATTCTCTGGATTAACCAACACTTTCCATTTTCTTTGAAGATTTGACTAGTGCCCACTGCCAGTTAGCCCCTCCTTGCGGGGAGACTGCTCTTTAATACTCCAGTGCACTCCTGCTTTCTCTGACTTTCCATTAACCTACAATTACTGATCCTGATCTCAGCAGATAAGAGGGACTGTCCTGTAATGGGAGCAGGAGGAGCGCCCCGTGTCACACAATTAGTAAATGGACTCCAGTCACAGTGGGGCTGCTCTTTGGATGAAGGAACCTCACAAGCTTCAGAATGATCGGGCAGTTGTTGCATTTTTTTTCCATTTTTTTTTTAAGTCTTTGAGATTCTCCTCATATCACTTTCTTCATAGTTTTAACTGTCGCTCTTCATAGGGAAATGACAGCAACAACAACCTTCAAATAAAGCTTGGGTCAGTTAAATCAGCTCCGTTAACACAGGGTGGGGCTTAGCTATTTTGAGTACAAAGCCTAAAAAGTGTTTATCTCAATAGAGAACACATTGGCAATATTAAGCTATTTGTATCTCAGTTTAATTATTTGAAATATCTTGGGAATCCAGGGAAAGCCAAGAAGGCTGACGGCAGATTCATCGGTTTTTATTAGTGACTATAAATTACTACATTTCTTGGAAAAGACAACATATACATGTCCACTTCTCTCCAGGGAGTTCACAGACAGACACTGCTTTTCCAAGGAAGGCCATTAGAGTGAGTTTTTCTCCTTATGATAATAGATCTCAGAATGCTAGCACAGCAAAGGGGGGTCTAAGTATTGAATCCAATGCTCTTATTTCACAGATAAGACCATGAAGCTGAGATGGGAAGGTGTTGAGCAAATCCCTGGCAGTGCCAGCAGCAAAACTGAGCCTCCTGACTTTGGGTCTAAGGCTATTTTCATACAGGGTCAAACACTTAAAAGTAAATGGGTAAAATTCATTAGGGTGGGACAATAGGGGATGGTGTGAACTGTGGTGAACTAGACAGAATATGATCTGTCCCCGTGCAGGAAAACTGACACACATCTACAGGATGGATTTGGCCTGGCTGTCAGTATGCACACCTTACTACACCAAATAATCTCATTCAGAAACTCCGACACAATTAGAAATGGCCTCCTTTATTTACATTTAGTGGATGACTTCATGGTTTTAGTGAAAGGGCTCTGGAGATCGTTTAACTCAGCCTCCAGTTGAAACACCTTTGCAGTCATCAATCCCAACTCAAATCCTTTCAGTGAGGGGGAACTTGCTACCAGGTGACTTAGCACATTTGACTCACAGACCACATTAGTCAATAGAATTCTGTTTACCAAAACAAAACAAACTTCTCTGTAGCTTCCACATACCGGTAAAACTTTTACCTTTGATGCCAAACAAGAATGAGTCTTATACATTTTAAAATGGATAGCTTTGAAATACATGAAGACGGTTTGCGTGCCCACCCAAATTTTCTCATGTCCCTTCACCATTCTTTAGATGATGATCTATGATACTCAGGTGGGTGGTGTGTTCAAAACGGTGAGGGAAAGTCCCTTCAAACCAAAATGGCTTTTCTGATAGTCTATCATAATGCCTAAAATTAATCCAAGATACTAAAGTATTCAAAGGCATGTCAAAAGAAGTGGAAGAAAGGTTCAGAAAGGAAACATGGGGAGGGTATTTGAAGTTAATAATAATAACATGTAACATTTATCAAAATCTTACAACATACTAAGGACTCTGCTGAAATCCTTATATATATATAATCACATCCAGTGTTATCTCAATAGATAGGCATTTTGTCCCCATTTTATTGATGAAGAAATTAATCCTCAAGGAGGTCGATTGACCTACTCAGGGTCATTTAGCCCCAAAATGGTTGAGCCAAGACTTAAACTACATCTATTTAATTCCAAAAGCAGTGCTCTTACCTGCCTTGCGGGTATAAAGTACTGAAAAGCATATTGGAATGTGAGTCAAAAATGGGTACGAAATCTACTATTGGCTGCTGATCAGAGCGATTTCTTTCAACTCTTTGAACCTCTGTCTTCTTGCCTGTTCTGTGTAACTGTTTCAGTTCTTTCTCTTCTTTTCTATTTATAATGATCCAATTTCCAGATAAAAACTGAACATTCTTCTATTAAGAACCCTTTTTGGTTCCCACTGGCTAAGGGGTGGAAACGGAAAATGTGTAAATTTCTTTGTGTGAAATGAGGACCCTTCTCTAAACTCCTGCTTTTCGCTCAAACCTTTTTCGGTAACTCTTCTTCAAGCACTTTCTAAGTACACTGGTTTTCTTCCCTCCAGCAAACTTGCTGTGTACTTTCTTTCTTTTGTGCTTTTCTCTCCGCCTTGAATGGCTTTTTCTTCCTGCAGAGATTATATCTGATTTCCTAGTTGGCGCTCATTTACTCCCTCCCCCCACCCTGCCTTTTACCCTGACTTCACCAGAGTTGACCTGTTTTCCTCTGGCTCTCTTACTGCTTTGGTCACATCTTTGTCATCATAGTCCCCTGTGCTATGGTCAGAATGTATCCCCTGAATTCCCCATGTCAGACTTCTAAAACCCAGTGTGGTGGCGGTGTTAGAAGGTTGGGCCTGTCAGAGCTGATCAGGTCATGAGGGTGAAGCTCTCATGAATGGAATTTGTGCTCTTACAAAGAAACCTCACAGAGCATCCTTGCCCCTTCCGCCATGTAAGGATACACTTAGATGCTTGTAACTTGGAAGAGGGCCCTTACCCAACCATGCTGGCACCCTAATTTCAGACTTTTGGCCTCCAGAACTGTGAGAAATAAATCGTTTTCTATTGTTTATAGGCTATACAGTTTCTGGTATTTTGTTACAGCAACTCAGATGAATGAAGCACTTTGTTTACATGCTGCTAGAATTTGAATTTCTTGAAAGCAAAAGGCATATTTTATTCATTAAATTTTTATTCATGACATATAACACTGTCTTACATATTAAAAATGAAGTTAGTACCTACTATGTGCAAGGTGCAATGCATACTAGGCACTATATCATCATAGTACTTGACTATTTCTTTAATGAAAGAGCAACTGTACAAAATAGAAAAACTAGGCTTCCTTCACATCAATTAAAATTTTATTAAATGTAATGAATTCTATTTGCCACAAAACAACGGCCCTTAAATGACTTTCATTTGGATACAGAGATGTAGTTTCACGTTCAGAGAGCAGAAGATAAAATCAGGTACCCTATCATTATTACCACTGCTGTCATTATAGTTATGATGATGAATATAAGATTATTATTATTTTTATTATCTTTAGCAAATGAGTTTTCTTTCTGCCCACCCTTCCCCCCTAGAGCTTCCCGGAACATTTCTCATGTGTTTCCAGATGCCCCATCTTGTTTTGACACTTCTGCCAGGGAGCCATGAGGAGAGGGGTGAGGGAGAAGGACACAGAGGCTGACCTCGGGCTTGGGCTGGCCAGAGGGCTGCAGACTGCTCCGGGGCTGCCGCCACCACTTTGTCTCCCCCTCCGCTGCACTCAAGGCCACCATTGATCAGCTCGCTGAGCGCTTCACAGTGGCAGCCTTGGACAGGCCTCCAGAGAAATTGATTGTAGTCAATTCCCAGCAGATCAAGCCACATCAGCTTGTCTCCTGGTCCTACCAATGAGCATCTTGACTCCCCTTTTTAATTACCCTTGCATGGTGGCCAGGGCACAGGCCAGAGAGGGAGAGAGAGGTAAGGAGAAAGACAGAGAGAAAGAGAAGGGGGCTAAAATGAAACAGCTTTCCTCAGCGTAGAGTACTTCTTAACTTGAGCCAGGAAACTAGGTCACATTTGCTCATTGTGAAATTAGAATGTAGATTATTAGAGAATTTGATTAGAGAATCACAAATCAATTTGAGTTCGAGACCCAACTCAGCCAGCTAATTTGGTAATCTTGGCAAGTCATTTCACATAGCTGGGACTCAGTTTCACATGTATAAATGAGAATGTTAGTAAGACAACCTCAATAACTATAAACATGCATAGGCATGAATAAACCATCACCACTACTGCAAATATGGTGAGAACAGAGATGGTGACGAGTGCTGACATTTACTGAGCACTTAGAGGCCCTACACACCACAATAAATGCTTTACACTGATAATTTTTATTTCTTAAATTTTTAAGCAATTGCTTAATCAAAGGATAGAGGGAAAATGTTTTCCTGCATTTCATAGAGGTGGACCCCAAGGTTAAAAAGATTAGGCTATGTTCAAATTTATAATGTTAGGGATCCAAGCCAGGTTTCTCTGCACCCAGAGGCCTTGTCCTGTGTTGTCTGTATAAAATTCCAGGTGGCTTACAAATCCCACTTACACAAATTCCCCTAACTTCATGTTCAGCTTTGCAGCTCTGTACCTGTGTAGTAGGAGATACATTTTGATACGAACACTTTGGCTTGATAGTCATGTGATGAAAAAGTCCTTGATGTATGTCTTTCTCACAACAAAGGGAAGCTCTATTCACCCAGTGTTACTTACCCATATCCGCATCTCTGCTTGTAAGATAAACTGGAAGTGTGGAATGACAGTTGCTTCTACCGTGTCCATCACTCTCATCCAGGCTTCAAAGTCATGCAGTGATCGGTTCTCATGGCGTGAGCAGCAGGCTACCTGCAACATATCACCCGGGAGACTTGTTCAAAAACCATATTCCTGATTCCCTTCTTCCAGCCCTATTTAATCATAATTCTGGGGCAGGGACCCAGGCTGCTGCATTTCAACAAGGGCCCACGGTGATTGTGAGGAGCACTCATGTCTGAGAACCACTGGGACTGAAAGGCTCGGCTCAGCCAGAGCTTGAGCACAAGACAGTGCGTTATCCTCCCCTTGCCCCAGCAGGCTCTTCTGCATGCCGCCACCTCCACAGAGGATCTCCGGATCTCCTTTGCATTCATGTGTTCTGAACTCTTGGTTTCCTACCCACCGACCTTCCCCACGTGCCCTCCTCCCTGTAACACCTGCGTCCTTGCACATACTACTCAGTTTCGTTGGAGAGAATGTACCCCTCCCCTCAGAGGGTGAATGATGATTTTTCTATTTTTTTCAGGGCTATTATATTTTTATTGTGAAATTGTATCATTTAACTTAATAAAGTGCCTGTTTTGTCTTTTCTCTTTTTTTTACCTTTATTTTTATCAGTTACAGTTTACATTATTTTGTGTTAGTTTCAAGTGTACAGCATAGTGGTTAGACAATCAGAGACTTAACACAGTGCCCCCCTGATATATCCAGTACCCGCCTGACACCACATAGTTATCACAGTGTTACTGACTATATATTCTCTATTCCTGTGACTATTTTGTAACTAGTAATTTGTACTTCTTTCTTCCTTCACTTTTTTTCGCCCAGTCCCCCAACTCCCTTCCCCTCTGCCAGCCATTAGTCTGTTCTCTGTATCTAGAATCACAGTTTTCTAAGCCGGTGGCCCATCCCGTTCTCCTTTGCTAGTTACTGGCTGTGGATGCCAGTGTGATCGAATTCTTGGTAAGGTAAGACAAAGTCTTCAGAAGGGCTCCTCGGCAACATTCCGACTCCTCATAAAAGAAACCTACCTAAGGGGAAGGCCCTCTGCTCCATCCCTTTCCTTCCCGGTTCGGGCACAGACCTGCGGTGGCGTGATGGTCGAGGCTCTACACGTGGCCTGCAACTGCAAGTCGGCCAGCGCAAGCAAGCGAAGCCAACGCAGTGCGAGGGGCGGGGAGGAGAACCCAAAGGGCTGCGTTCTTGAAGACAGGCTGGGAGCTGCTCGATCCACGCTGAGATCCACCGACTCTGGTGTGACTGTGTGAGTAATGAATGCACTGGCATAAGCCCCTGTGAGTCAAGATCCTTTATTACAACCAAAACAACAACAACATCTGAACTTTCTCTTTATTCTGTCTTGCCCACTAGCATTTCTTCCCTTCAAAATTTACGTAGAAAACGTATTTTGAGATTTTATCAACCTAGCATGCTACCTCTTCAGGGGGAGAATTGAATGAAGAGAAATTAACGTGGTCATTTTACTCTGCTGTCAAATGTCTGATGTCATAACAAATTTTTGGCAGATTCTATATTGCAATAAATTGATGGTAGGATCCTTGACCTGGAATTGGCCCTAGAGATCAAGGGTCAAGAAACTAGGTCCCATAGGTTAAATTAGACCCACTGACTGTTTCTTTAAATTGAGGTTTACTGGAATACAGCCACACTCATTTATTTATGTGTTATATATGGTTGCTTTTACACTACAATGACAGAGTTTAGTAGTTGCCACAGATACCAAATGGCCCCAAAGCCTAACTATTCACTCTCTGGATTTTTACAGGAAAATTTTGATGATTTCTGAAGCAGATAAACAAATCACTGGTCAAATACATAATCTTGTGTTTTATGCTGGGTGGTTTATCTACTTGTCTGTGTTTTAGATGCCAGATGGGGAGGGGACCACGCAGTCATCTCATTGGAAGACTTCAAGAATCACTTTTACTCTCATCTGAAGAGAAGGGTAACCCACTTCCCCATAGGAGTGGATGGGGTTGGGGGGTAGGTATCTGTAAGCAGAACCAGCATTTCCTCACATAAAAGAGCCCCAAGTCCTCCCCAGGCTTTGGACTGGCAGAATGGTAGAAAATAGCAAGACTCAAACCTGGATGAAAACCAGAGAAGTGGCAAAACCCATGGGTGACGTGAATCCAATCAAGAGTGAAGCTGGATCAGGATTTGGAAAAGGAGATTCAGGAAAGGATGATACCTTGAGCTGAGTAGTGTGAACTCTAGAACTAGAAACCAGAAGTTACAGGTCTGAGGAATCAGGGATGGTCAGGTAGTGCAGCCTAACTGATGGACTACAGTTTGTAGATTTGGAGTTGCCATTTAACTTGTTGTTAAAGGGCCATCCGCATTCCTCACTTACAAATAGCTGTTGAGAATTAATTTGTAGTTGACAGAAGGTCTACATTTGTGTAGCATGAGAGAAACTACCTTAATTCCATATTTTTTTTCTTTAAGGTAAGAATCACCAGGTAATCTCCTTATCTACAGAAAGATTCTTTAGGCACCCAAGTATCTTGTTTTAGGCAAAAGGCAGGACATCTTTAAAAGGATATTTAAGGTCCACTGAAGCACAGGCCTGATTGAGCTGTGGAACCTGAGTGACAGCTGCATCTCTGGACCTGTTCTCTTCTGTAAACTGCGGCAGGAGGGGCTATTGATAAAATATATGTGGGGTGTGTCCGTGACACTAAGAAACACACGTAAGAAGTGCTTTCTACATTATAAAATGCTGTGCAAATGAAAGGCATCATTGTTACTATTGAATATGGCTACATCCTGATGGGCCTGCAGAATGAGTTGACTATGAAAGATCCCCTAAAATAGCTGTCAAAATTAACCTGTTGAATGGGGAGAAGTCATGACTCTCTTTAAGGAGCTAGAGAATGCCTGCCAAAACAGGCTCTTCCTGCTTAGTGTATTTGACACTGAGGTCTTTGTGACAGTAACTAGTCACCAGATTCAACCTCTTCCAGAGACTGCTCCTTGTCAGAGATAATGAAGCAATAATATCTGTGTGGCTGTGCATGCTCATTTATTTTCCTTGTTAGGGGGAAACATTCATGCAGCTTGGCCACTTAGGAGGTCTAACACGGAAGTCTAGTTTAATACAGAGCTATAAAACTGTTTAACACCAGAAATGCATCTTTAGGTATCTTGGATGCTCATAGCACTACCCAGAAACATAGAAACTACACTAATACCCAGAACACTTGAAGGGGCAAGTAAGTAGGGCTGCTCAGAAGGATGTACCAGGCAGAAACTCCAAGTTTAGGCTGACCATGGTATCCTATCCAGGGAGGTCTGCTCAGGTAGAGGGAAACAGATGCTGCCCAGGTCATGGAGGTCAGCGAGTCACCGAGACAAGAAGCATGAACAGGGCTGGGGATTTTTGACTCCTGGTCAGAAACAGTTCACTCAGTTCTCTGTTTGGGGTCCCTATCTTTCTAAAGAATGCCTGAGATATTTCCAAACTCTTAATTATGTGTGTGAAGTTGTGTGCTTGGATTTAGACATAGTCTTTAAAATAATACATGAATCAGGTATTGAACTTGAAGGATATCAGCTTATATTGCTTCCTTTCAATTTTTAACACATGTATAGCCTGCTCACATGCACAGCACCGACCCTATCTTTCCAAGTGATAAGTGTCGTGATGTTTACCCAGATTGATTGACTTGTCTCTGTTGAAGCTTTGCATGGGGCCAGGCCCATCTACACAGAATTGTAGGTAGTTCATTATGAAATACAGCAATGAGAGTGAATGACCTACAGTTGTAGGCAATGGTATGGATGAATCTTACACATATATCTTGAACTAAAGAATATAGGTACAAATGATTCCATTTTTATCAAGTACAAAAAGAGCAAAATAACCCATGTCATTGAACACATGAACACAGGATTCGTGTGTCAGTGAACACACTGAATCACAATAGTGGTTACTTTCAGAGAAGCAGGAGCTAGAAGGGAGCACCAGAAGGACTTGGGGGACAGGTGATGAGTTTATTCATGTTCTCTTTCTTCATTTTAGTTCACGGGTGTATTCAGTTTATACAAATTCATCAAAGCACACGTTTATGATATCTCTACTTTTCTGTGCATGTTATACTTAAATAAAGTGTTTCTTTTTTAATAAATAAGGAGCCAGGGATGTAAGACATGAGGCTCTTGAGCAGCTCAGCCAGGAACTAGCCATTGCACCTTGGGGAAGTCATTTTACCTGGCTGAACCTCCCGGACCTCTTTTCTAAAAAGGGATTAGTAATTCTTGCCTCACAAGGTCACTGTGAGTACTAAGTTGAAAGAGAAGACTACATGTTAATTACTTAGCCTAATGCTTGGTACACGGCAAGCAGCTGATGTCTGGTTTCTATTATGATTATGTGATCCTCACACTGTCAGGCTGACACCCTTTCAGACTGGATGATCTAATGCAAATCATTGTCTCAGATCCAGATTGTGTGATGCAAGCAGGGAAGAGATGGGGAATTGCATGAGGCTAGAAGTGAAGCTTGGAAAGCTCATGCAGGGCTGAATCATGGAGGTAAAATTAAAGATGTCCAGAGGTTGAACTTTATTCTGCAAGTGGAAGTTACTGAAAACTTACTATTTTAACAGGGGAGTCACATGGACCTGAGACAAGCCAGATTAATCTAGAAAATTGAAAGGGATTAAAACAGAAAAGGACTGAAGATGAACTTTGCGTTATAGAAAAGTGTATTTTGTCTCTAAAAGTCAGAATATTGATGATGATGTTATTATTATTGCTACTATATGTACTAACAGGGACTACAGTCACTGTTACTTTATTGTGCACCTGCTAGGTCCTAGATATTTTTAAAGCATTTATCTCATTTAATCCTTACTCAGTGCACAGTGAAAATCATGGTCATTTATCAGGTTCTTACTAAGTGCTAGGCACTGTTCCAAATGTTTATACATATTTAATGCATTTAATCCCCATAAGAGCCCTGGGAGATAGGTGCTATTGTTGTCTCCAGTTTATCAATGAAGAAACTACAGCCAAAAGAGATTAAATCACTTGTGTGTAAGGCCACACTACTATCAAGTGACTGAGCTGGGATTTGAACCATGGGAGTCTGAACCTAATACTATTTTCATACCCATTTGCTAAATCACCATTCTGGGTATGTTTATGCCCATTTTCATATGAGTTAACTCAGCAAATTACTTCCTCAAAGTCAGAGAGAGGAAGAGACCCTGGCTTGCATGATGATAAGACTTAGGCTCTTCACAATTTTCCTTTATGCTAAGGACACGTTTCTGACCATGACTAGGAACAAGTGAAACTTCAATCAAATGTTTTAAGGATGAAATGAATATTAATAACTATAGCAAACATTTATTGGTCACATATGTGCCAGGAAATTTGTATGTGTTATATGCATTTCATGCATTTACAAGTGCAAATAACCCTTATGGAAACCTATAAAGAAGGACTATTTTTATCCCTGTTTTACAAATGAGGAAACTGAGTCTCATAGATATCACAAAACTAGTAAGTAAAAATTCCAAAATTAGGTCTTTGGCAGCTGAACCAAGAAGCATGTTGTTGTCATGCCACTCAACCACCTCTCCCACATAAGGAAGCTGATCCCCGGAGCCAAAAGCTCTTTTTTTCCACCCCATCCCCAGCTCACTCTGTGTACTCAGTGGTGTCCTGGGGCAGTTTTAAAAGCATTCCAAGGCTTCACCATTGCAAGCAATTCTCAGCTAACCTTTCCAAGAGCAAGCTGCAGCAGCAGATTCCTTCCCAGGTTAGTAGAAAGCCCCAGGCCTCAGAAGAGCAGGTGCTTGCCTAACCCGTGTCACCTGCATCTGATCGATGTCATTTGCCTTGAGGAGAAGCACAGTCTGGTTGACTCCTTCTCCCTGATTTAGCTGGGAGCAGCGGCAGAAGAGCCAGGGCCCTGCGGGTGAAGGGGCCAGAGTCTGCTCCTCTCCCAAGAGCACAGGAGGAAGACATGGTGCCCCCCACCTACACCCCTTGTGAATGCATGGGGTTCTGTTATGCTCTATGAAGGCCGTGAGCTCAGCAATGCCACCATGGTCAGCCCTAGATTCATGGCCTGTAATGAAAGGAGCCGAGGGGCTCCCTTTCCATAAATGTCTCCACTTTCAATCTTGTCTTAGGGTCTGAAATCCTCTTCACATCTCCCCACCTCCCCACCCATTGTCAAGTCTTTGGGTAAAACATAAAGCTCCTTGTATTAATCAGGGTTCAAGCTGACAAAGCAGAAGCAGAGAGAAGCAGAGACAGTAGTGTGTGTGCATGTGTCTGTCTGTCAGTCTCCAAGGCAGGCCAGCAACTGGAACTTCTAGAGCAGTGCCTACAGTCCCTTGATAGGATAGGGTTTCTTCTTCCTCAGGAAATCTTGGTCTTGCTCTTAAGGCCTTTCAACTGATTAGATGAGGACCCGCCCAGATTATGGAGGATAATCTCCTTTGAAGTCAACTGATTATGCATGTTAACCACTTCTACAAAACACCTTCATAGAAACACTTACATTAGTATTTAATTGCATAACTTAGTCTAGCACAAGTTGGCATATAAACTAACCATCACACTCCTTGTGGTGTAATGGAAAGTGGCTATGGCTCCGACTTTCTGTTGTCTTGGACAAGTCCTTTTTTCTCTCTGAAACTCAGTGCTAAGCTCTGTGGAGTGGGTGGAGCAAAGAAAGTAAAACATGAGGACGACACGAGAATTGTCTTTAGGTATTTGAAACTGTCGGTCTTGGGAGCAATACAGAGGCTTGTTCAGAGGGTAGGACCAGGGCCACTGCATGGAAGGAAAAATGCAAATTTAAGTGTGATAAAGAAAGTGTGTCACACAATGAGATTCCACCGTAAGAGGTGCTGCCTTATAATATAATGACCCCCTTGTTCGGAAGAGTTTAAACAATTGAAGGAGGGTAGGAGGAGAACAGTGTTGAAAGAATTACATTTTGGACTAGATATCTTCAGAAATGCCTTTCGGTATGATTATTTTTCAAAGCTAGTAAGCCTTATTTTTTCCTTCTTTTCTCCCTATACTCTCCCTGGCCCCCAAAGTTTGTCAACTGACTTGCTAGGTAACATAAAATGTGAACAGATCCTGGAAGAAGTATTACTCATTGGCACCCGTCAGATGCATTCTCTAGGTTTATCCATGAGATTAACTATTATCAGATCTATTAAAACAATATAGATATTCTCACCCAGCAAAAGCACAGAAAGATGAAGCACAATAACATTTTTTATTTGATGGGTGACACTGAATTTAGTAAAGCAGACACGGATGGCTGCTATATGCACAACACTGCTTTGCGTAATGTTTCAACGTGGCTTCTGGCCTCACATGGTTGCAGAGTGAAATACACGGCAGCCTATGACAGATGCACTGTGAGAACTCCAGTTTTATGGGACCATGCTTAGGGACAAATTAATTGTAAGGAGGGAAAAGAACTCCATTTTTATGGATGGGCACTTTTAGCTAAGATTGAAGATGGAAAATCTTGGACAGGATGGGTGTTCTAGAAAAGGCATGATGAATGGAGAGTACAAGTCGGTTGAGACAGGTTAAGTAGGGATGTGCTGAGCTGGATCTGGACAGAAAGAGAGATTGCAGGGGCTGTGGGAATAGCAATGATGTGGTTCGTACAGAACTGGAAGAGAAGATGGGGTCTAAAATAAAGGGGGAGGTTGCAAGTAGCAATTTCTACTTCAAGAAATTACCAAGGGACAGTCTTCTATCAGGTTTTTCCCTGCTACCCGTGAATGCCTCTTATCGGAAGGTATAGCAGGGACTTGCCATGTGGCCTAAGATGCCTGTGGCCTTCGTTACCTCCAGAGCCTTGTTTTCCCAACCTGTGAGAAGTGCATACTATTCCCTGCTCAACAGATTCTCATGGGCACTGCTCGGTAAGCTGTAAACCTCCCTGCAAACACTCCTGTACTCAGGGACAGATCCTGTTGGTCCTGGGGGAATTTACAGCAGCTGGTGACCAAGTCCAAAATCAGCTACATTTTGCCATTAAAATGGGAGTGGTGGTGGGGTCGACATGGAGTCTGGTGACAGAGACATCCACCTTGCAGCCATCAAAGCCGTGTGCCGGGTGTCTGTGGAGCATGTCAGCTGCTCGGGTTGTTCAGTGTGAAATTTAATTTGAGCTCCTGGGTGAGCAGGGAGGAGGGCGTGAAAGATATGACACTGGTTAATTTCATGTTTTACAGGCCCAACAACCCCGAAAGTACATTTCTTGGCGAAAACTGAGAATGTGCAGGCCACTGCATGCAATGATACGCAGTCCAGGGGGGAAATAAAGATAGCAAGAGACAGAAAAAAAAAACCATAAAAAATATATCATTTCCTGAAATCAAATAAACTCAACAGCCTTCCATCTCAATGGTTTAGATTGACAGGCAGAGAGAAAAAGGTGAAGGAGAGTTTCTTTTAACTCTTGCCAATATCTTTTCCCATAACTGCATACCCTCCTTAGCTTGGCATTCAAAACCCCTAGCCTCTGCCCTAAGTCGTCTTTCCCTAGGCAGATCTGATTTTTATTTTAGTCTTGCTCAAAATCTTTTGTGCCTCCTTGTAGACTATAGCACGAAACTCAAACATCTAATTGCAGCACAAAACGCCCTCACAGTTGTAGCTCCCTGGCCTGCTTCATCGTGTTCTTCAGAGCTCATCCCCGCCCAGTGCCTGCTCCACCAGCAACACTGATTGACGAGTGCCCAAAGCTGCTGGCTCCTCCACATCTCTCTGCCTTTGTAAGTGTAAATTCTTCCTCCTAGAAGTTCATCTCCTTTGGATCTTTCCTTGATTTCAGAGAAATTCAAGTTTGGCATCAAGTAGACCTGATACTGACTACTTGATATACTGAATACTGGCTTCCATCCCATCCTATCTGCATGACCGTGACAAAGCTATTCACTTTTTCTCTCAGTTTTCAAAAAAGACGAGAGAATACTCCTTACCTTTTCTGCTTGTTATGGGGATTCATTTGGTTAATGTATATAAATTTTGGAACACAATGCCTGGCACACGAAAGTACTCAGTAAATGGCTTATTTTCATTATTATTTTAGCTCGAATATTCCTCTATGGAACTTTCTTTGATTCCCACATGCAGACTTAGGTGCTGTTTCCATCATTGCATGAATGATTCAATTGCACCTTGAATGTGCATCAATTACTGTAATCATTGTATTGAATGTTATATTTAATAGTCACTTGTGTGTGTCCCCCACCACCATTACACTATATTTGTGGGTACATGGATCAAGTTTGGCCATCTCTACATGCCCCGTGCTTAGCCAAATGCCTAACACAAAGTAGTTCTTTGGTACACACTGTCTGAATTAATTATAAAGTTAGAGTGAATGAGTAGTCATAGGCCTGGTCATTCTGCAAGGTCTGGGTCAAGTGCCAGAGGTCCTGTGAAGTCTTCTCTGACCCTATGAGTAGAACAAAAGATCCCCTTCTGTGACATGTCTTATTTATACCTGTCAAGCCATTAGTAGGGGACCTGGAACAAGGTAAGAACTCGGTACACGTTCTTATTCTTCTTCATCATCATCATCATCATCATCATCATCATCATCATCATTCACTTCCATCTCTGTGTTATTATTATTCCCAGGACAGCTGACATTCAGGATTTCATTATGGACAGAGTAGCCACGGGACTGGGTTTAGTGCCCAAACCACATATATAAATGCAGTTTGTGTCAGGAGCCCCTGGAAGACTGTCCACAGTGGCTACACAAAATCAGTATCCAGGAGAAGTTGCAAAAAAATGAGAAAACTGAAGTTCTTTACCTGGATGGATATTCATGAGCAAGAGGGCATGTGTCAGCTTGTGAGAATATTATCATAGGCTTTGCTTCTGCTTAGGAAGCTATCAATTAATTGAGAATTTTGGAACAAAGAAAGGCTTTGAAACCATTCCAGATAAATAAAGCAGGAGGTAAAGATAACTATTAGATTGGTGCATGTATATTTGGAACTATTTGGAGAGAGTGTGTGAATGTGAGAGAAAATAAGATAACACAATTTTGTGTGCATTGATTCCCTTCCAGATACTCTTCTAAACACTTCACATGTATTAACTCATTTAATACAAACAACAACCCTACAAGGTAAGTATTATTATTTCCATTTGAAATATGAGACTCAGATGCAAAGAGGAACTTGCTCAAGGTCAAATGGCCAGTAAGTGGTGAACCTGGGTTTGTGCCTGGACAACTGACTCCAGAGCTGATGTTGTCAGAGTCTGTAGAAGGGATCTGTGTGTGTTAGGAATAACTGAGAGGCATGTGTGTATGGCGTGACCTTTAGACACATAGTGAACACCTATTATTTGTCAGGGTCTGTGCCAGGTTGGCTAATAAGGTGATACCAAAATAAATAGGATGACCCAGTCCTGCTTTCACACAGCTTACAGCATGGTAGAGAGCAGGCAGGCCTGAAGGTAGATATCAAGGAATTTAATTCAGTTTAATAAACTCCTTTTACCATTAATTTTGTGTAAGTACTATGCCTGGCCCTGGAAAATAATGAGTAGGACATGATCCAGGCATTTAAAATGCTTAGAGAGTGTCAGAACATGGTGAGTTTTATGATAAACAGGCCAAATGTCACATGTCTTTGAATGCTGACTTTGACACCATAGACTCTCAAAGTCTACTGTGTTGAGCCCATTGCGTATTACCTCAGCCTCTGGCTACTTAGTTTTATCCTTAGAAGGGATGTCCTTAAAGTGTGGGTTTTGGTCCTCAGTGTCTGCTCCACTCAGTGACTGGGACTTTTCCAGGCTCCAGGCTACTGAACCTGCCTTATCCTATGTGGGTATCCAGGTTGCTAAGGAACAACACATCAGTTACTGTGTCCCCTATGCCCAACCTTCTCTTCTAGACAAAATTCTCCCACTTACAGGGGCCTGCTATTTGGGAGTAGACACTAATTGGATCAGGTATAATCACTTGACATAGAAGAATTAATTCATTGGCTGGTAGTGAAGCATGAAATAGCTTGTCCTGGGAGGGTGAGCTGAATCTATCAAATTTCTTCTTGGAGAATGAAAACCGGAATGACAGAAAGAATGTGTTAGTTGGAGGCAGACAGGGAAACAGACTTGTTAGGTTAGTAGTGGGGCCCTTGCATAAGAATTCAGGAGGTTGAGTTGGCTGCATTACTGCACTGTCTGCCACCTTGAAGCTGGGATAGCCAGCAGTCCCTGGACTTCCCATTGTGGGTCCCTGAAGAAAGTCCCCAGATTTAAATGCGCCCCACGGGTTTACTCTCTCTGGAGCCAGGATTAGTGGACTGGACCACACCCTTCCCGTTCTAGTGGGTGGGGAAGGATTGAAGGAGATGAATGCCCACAGGCCCTTCCCGGAACTTCTGCTGACTCTGTTGGTGAACATCCTCCTCCTACACACAGGCACATACACGCACACACACCATTTCTCCTCCTTCTGCTCCAGCCTCATCCTGGGCCTTTCTCTCTTTAACAATTTATATAGGTGGCTAACCTAACAGGTTTATTGGGTGTTCACTCTCCTAAAGGTAGCAAAAGCACTTTAAGAGAGCGGTGTAGGGGTAGAATAACAAAGCATTTTTTGAGCATCTACTGTGAGCGAAGGCTACAGAGATCACACTAATGCCCTGCAGAACCTCCCAGACTTGTGAGAGAAATGGCAGACACACAATTGCAGTGGAGGATGCCAGGAACTTGGTGGAAAGGGCTCAGGAAGGGTGGGTGTGAGTAGATGTGGGCTTACGAAGGAAGGCATGGAGGAGAGGGGGAGGTGACAAATGAGCTAAGTCTAAAGATATTAAAGGTTCTTAAAGCAAAAGACAAAAAGCCAGGACATCCTTGGAGATGGGAACAGCATATGCAAACACTTGAAGTTGCAAGAGAACTCAGCTGTTGTGAGAACAGCAGAGAGGAAGCTGCAGAGATGAGCAGGAGACAGTTTGTAAAGGGACTTTGATAGCCCCCTGAGGAGGCTGCCTTTTTCTGAGTGCTGTTGGCTGACTTGTAGCAGTGGGTGGCCGGCAAGTTTGGTGATAGTACGAGGCCTGGATCAGGGGTGGACTCCTGGTGGTAGGAGCTATATAGCAAAGTTCTGTCGAGCTGCTAAAAGTTTATAAACAGGGACTGACTTCATCAGAGATGGTGTGTATGTGTACCTGTTTTCAGAGAGGCAAGGTGTGTGAGCAGGTGGCTTGATGTCAGCCAGACCCGGGTCCCATCCCCACTCTGTCACAGCCTGAATGTGTGGCTCTGGGGAAGTTCTGTCACTTCTCATAGCTTTAGTTTTTTTCATCTGTAAGTTGAAAAAGGAGCCTTGGAAATATCGATTGTGAAAGGCATTGGTATATTTCTTGGTATATTTTAAAATGCCATTCATATGCTGCTCATTATTTATTGGTTAATTATAAGGAGGTGAAGTTGTATGAATGAGTGAATGAGTGTTTGTGCTCATAGATGAAGAAGGTTTTGTGCAATTTGTGGGTGAGCCTGAGAGTAGCTGGGATCCAGGTGTAAGTGGAAACACTCTACTGAAAAGCCTGATTCTCATTCTCCATAAAACTTAAAACCACCTGCTCTCTTCAGACGATCTTGTAGACAGGCGAGGCTGACACCATGCTGCCTCAAGTTCTCATCATTTAGCCAAAGACTTGGGTATAAGCAGGTATGTAGACATTCTCCACACTTTCATAACTCTAACCTCAAGATTCTTTCAGAGACATAGTGCCTCTCAGGACAGAAATAACACTTGGGGTGCCTCTGTCTGATGCCCCACTTTCCTGACCTTCTCCTGCTTACATATTCTGGTGAGGGAGCTCGGGCCCCACCCTAAGAGCTGGCCACACCTCTCCCACTCTTCTCCTACTTACTTGAGGCCCACAAGGCTTTCCTAGTATATCTGTTTGGTTTGTGTTGAGTGACGTGCCCCTTCCTTCTTCCATCAGGGCCTGTCTCCCCTTACTGTGCCTCCTTCCCTGAAAATTTGTTCCTGCCCACTTCGCCCAGCTGAACACACTCACCTTTAATCCCCACATGTGCATCTCATGCATCCCAGAGGCCTGTCCTAAGCCTTTAGCCCGATGGTCTGGCCAGCTTACCCTAACTCTCATAGCACCCTGCTTTTCTCCCTCACCACATGCAGTTGCTTATATAATTAGTTTTGTGATTTTTAAATATCTGTCATTCTCCATAGACCAGTGCTTGTCAACATATGGTGAGTTAGCTCCCAAGAGACACTCGGTAACATCTGGAGACAGTTTTGGTTGTCACAAGTGGTGGGTGGTATTTCTAGTTAGAGATATTGCCACGTGCCCTGTAATATATAAGATTGGTCCCCTCCCAACGAAGAATTTTCTGGCCCAAAATGTCAATGATGCCATAGCTGAGAAATTCAACCACACACAGATGGGCTTGACATGGATAGAGATGTTGGCTAGTATGTTCATGTCCTCATGTCCTGCACTGGATCACATGCACATTGACCAATTTGTAATTGATGCTCAATAAGTACCTGTGGACTGATAGGCACATACACCCTTGTATCCATCTTGTGAGCAAACCTGTGGTCATACAGACCTCCCTCTCAGTGGTCATGGCTTTTCTTCTGTATATAGGACCCCGCACTCTTAGATTATGATTCTAATGCAAATATATACATATCATGCACACACCTCCTTCTACCTAATGTGTAATTTACCTTTTCCTCATCAAGTAAGTCGTCTTACCACCTTCCACCTATCCCCACACCAACCCAACCCCCACATGCACATGGATACCTATGTGTGAATATGTGCACCTGCACAGGGAGCTGGCATATTCATACCCACCTGTACTTTTCCTCATGAGACACGTCAACTCTGCAGCAGAGGCTTTCTCCTTTATATCCCATAAAGCAGGCTCAAAACAACAGGCCTGCACAGATGCACAAGAACACATACACTAGTACAGAAGACCAGAAGGCAAGGCTGGGGGTGGCAGAGGCCCAGTGCACTTAGTAAAGCCTTCCTGTGGCTCCATGCAAGCCATGGGACTGTGAAAATGTATGCCATTAAAACTAGATCTGAAACCAGACTTCAAGCAGCGGCATCAAATCCAACTCCTATAAAAACCCCCTACCTCTCTCTCTCCCCCCCTCTCTTTCTCACATACTCTCTCTCTTTCTCAGAACATACAGCTTTACAAATTTTCTTTTTTTAAAAAAGTCAAACTTTAGAAATAATTTTAATCAACATCATGCCAGTGTGGGCTGAGGGTGAAATAGGATATTAATGCTTTTATCTCTGCTGGGGACATGACTAACTTCACCACTGATTCCATTCGAAGCCGCACCCCAGGTGCGTTCCCATAGCATTTCTGCATTAAGCAGCTGCGAGACCAGGTCTCACATCTTTTATTATCTCAGTGAAGCTGCACACTCTGAGTGGTGGGGCTGTAATGAAAAGATCCAATACCCCATTAGCACAGCTAAATATTTGACTTCTAAACTCAAGTGGAAAATGAAACTCAGAGCCCGGAGAGGAGCAGGGAAAGGGCTGCAGTGTCAGGGAACCCAACCACAATTCCTTTCTTTTAGCAGCACTCCACAGTTTCCAAAGCCTTGTGGATGTGGGTTTTCGCTGAATTTCCACACCTGTTTAGGCATCACCATCCCTACTTCATAGTGAGGGAACTGGGGCTTGGAGAGATGAAGTGACTTGTCCAGACCCCTGGTGGCCCACCTCCAGGCAGTCGTGGTCTCCAAATGCCACAAGAGCCTTTGATCCACGTTGGTTCCCTTTTCTTCCCCACCCTCTGACCCAAACTTTCAGTGTTATATTGAGAATTTTTGAAACAGAAAATATGATTTCAGTTTCATATTTGGAGAAACCTACCCTCCTTCTCTTCTTGCCTTCCTTCTTCTCTACCTCCCTTCCAACAACAACAAAAAGATATGGAACCCCCCAACCCTGCCCACGTACTATGTGCCAGTCCTGTGCTGGATGCTTGGGATGAAGCAGTGGATAGACCGATGCCCTCCCTGCCATCAGGGAGCTTCCCATCTATGAGGGGACTTAAGGGGGCAAGTTATGGGTGTCTTCCTAAGAAAAGAACATCAAAGCTGAAACTCAACTGGGAATCAGCTATGAGAAGGGAGAGAAGGTAGATGGAGAGTTTCCTAGAAGAAACTACATGCGTAAATGCTCAACACTGTAAGGTGGCGTGCTGACTGGAGTCACAGAGAGCAGTTCATTGTGTCTGGGAGGGGAAACCAGAAATAAATTGTCCAGCAAAGTAGGCAGTGGCTAGATCTTCAAGGGATTAATACAGGTGAGAGTTGGTGGAAGCGCTGGGAAAGGACAGGACTTTCTCAAGTTTCACTGGATGAACTATCACTCAAGGAATGCAGATTCTGATTCACTAGGTCTGGCAGGGAACCTGAGATTCTGCCTTTCTAACCAGCTCTCATGTGATGCCCAAGGTGTAGTCCACTGACCCTTCTGGGTGAGTAGGCCAAGATCTGCGCCAACTTGGGGGCTGTAGCCACATGTGGCTACAGAGCAATTGAAATGTGGCTGGTTCAAATGGAGATGTAACCTGAGTGGAAACTACACATTGATTCCAGCTACTCTGTTAGAAAAAAGAGTGTAAAAGTATCATTAGTAATTTTTTTATTGTTCGCACATTGAAATGATATTTTGATGTTGGATTAAATAAAATATGTCATTAAGATGAAGTTCATGTGCTTTTACTTTTTGAATGTGGCTATAAAATGTTAATTACATAATATTAATTACATGGTCACCTATTGTGGATATATTGATTTAAATAAAATGATTAAGATTGATTCTTCCTATTTCTTTCTACTTTTCTAAATGTGGGTCCTAGGAAATTTTAAGTCACATCATGTGACCTAAATATGGCGCTCACATCATTTTTTACTGGACCGCACTGCTCTGGTCTTCTCCTCTGCCACAGTTTATTTGCTCATTGTTCTTTTAATACGAGGGGCATCTGCCGACCCTGAGACCTGTCTCCACTGCTCCCCTCCTTAGAAAGCCCTCCTAATTATAAATATTAGCCAACTTGCTCATCAAAAATTGTTCACCTTGAGCAGAGTTTCCTATTTTTTTAAAATTTTATTTTAATTGTTGGTGAAGTACAATTTTCTATCTTTTACTCCCATCCCAGCCTACCCACACAGCCCTCTCCTCCTCCCTCCCATTTCCACCCACTCCTAGTTTTTTTTTTTTTTTAAATCATGGAGGAACTGATGACCTAACCCTAACTGGTTCTGATTTAAATACTACCCCCCAGGGAATTCTAATGTGTATTCAAGGTTCAGTACACTAAAGAAATTAGATTTAATACATTATTGTTTTGTAAGTGATTAAAACAAGGCTCAGAGATAGATATTTAGTTAAGGTCACACAGCAATCCAGGTTCATTGATTCTTGTCACTAATCAATCGCTCCTTTGTAGCCTAGTGTGAACGTCATTCACCCTGGCCTAGCCTGTGTTTCTGCTTTAGTAGTATTTGCATTTGAATACCTTTATCATCCTTGGAGGGAACCATAGCATATGGGCTCCTGAAAAGGTAGCAAAATACCTCCTATGACCACCACCTCTAACAGACAGTGGGGAGCCAAGGCCATATGCTAAGTGGATAAATGCCCACATAGTGTTCACACACACACATACACACAGTTAACCCACCCAGAGATGACTTTATGTATAACTTCATTTGTAAATTATGTAAAAAAAAAACCAAACCCCCAAACCTGGGGTCCTTCATGAATATGAGGCTGCTGGTGAAAGGCCCAGTGGACCCCAAAGACAGGCCAGACCCAGGACTCCTGACAGGCTGCCACCTGGTTTGCCAAATCCCTGTTTTGGTTACAGCTCATCCCCAAAGTTGGTGTCTGTGAACTGAACAAGAATTTCCCTCTGTTTCCTTCTGTGATCCCTGAGGGATTGTCTTAATTACAATCTGCTAAGGAATTTCTGCAGGTCTCCAGGCGGCTGTGGTGACAGCACAGCCCTCAGGCCTTCACTTGACGGCCCTCCCTTCCCCCTTCTCTGCCAGTGCATATTTTAAAGTTTGACTCAGTATATTTAGAGGCCTCTTCATTAATTTGAATTTTCCCTAAACACCCTTCTGGGCAGGAGTAGGGTTTGGAGAAATGTTGTCTAATGACTCTTAATAAATCAGAAGGTTGAGGCTGACATCTGATGGGAAATTTTGCACCTGGGCTTCGTCACTCCAGTTCCATAAAATTCTAGACCTGGTGGGGGGAGGCTTTTGATGTCATGGTGTCCAATCCCCTTCTTGCACAGATGGGGGGACCTTGGCCCAAAGGCGAGGTGACTTAGTCAAGGCTACAAAGACAATGGCAGGGCAGGAAAGACAGTCCACTCACTGGCCTCCCACCTACCTTCATGACCACTGGATACAATGTTCTTAGCACAAGACCCGAGCAATGGTGACTTCAGTGTTCTTCAACCGACCAGAGAAGCCAGCAGGAGCAAAGTACAGCTCTGACGTTCAACCTGTTTAAATTCAGCTTTAATTTAGAAGTGCAGCTGGAGTTGTGATTTCTAGTGCTTTCCCTGCTCCCATTCATGCAAGAAGGGGATTGAACACGATGACTTTGAAAGCCCTTCCCAGGTTTGGAATTTTATGGAACTGGAATGATGAAGCCTAGGAATGAAATGTCCCATCACATATCAGCCTCAGACAACCTTCTGATTCATTAAGAGTTGTTAGACAACATTTCTCTGAACCCCTCCCCTCATGTTGCTACATGGGCTTTAATCCTTGAAGGACTTTTTTGCTTACTGCTTTGTCTCTGTAACACCTCTGTCCGATAGAAGGATGATGTGAGTCACATCTGCTGGCCACATTTGTAATCTTGAGTTTTCTAGTAGCTACTTGAAAAAAGTAAAAAGAAACAGGTGAGTATGATTTTAATACTATATTTTATTTGAATGAATATACCCAAAATGTTATTTCAACATGCAGTCAATAGAAAATAGTATTAATGAGATACTTTGCTTTATCTTTTTTCTTTTTAAAAATATTTTATTTATTTATTTTTAGAGAGAGGGGAAGGAAGGGAGAAAGAGAGAGAGGGAAACAGTGAAATGTGAGAGAAATATTGATTGATTGATTGCCTCTCTCATGCCCTCAACCAGAGACCTGGCTTACAACCCAGTCATGTGCCCTGACCAGGAATTGAACTGGTGACCCTTTGGTTCACAGGCCAGTGCTCAATCTGTTGAGCCACACCAGCCAGGACACTTTGCTTTTCTTCATATTAAGTTTTTGAAATCCAGTGTGTGTTTTGTATTTGCTGCACAATTCAGTATAGGGTGGCTTCATTTCAGTGTACCAAAGCCACATGCGTCTAGTGGCTACCGTATGAGACACTCCAACTTCAGCACTTGGAAAAGTGCCTGACACATAGTAGGGACTCAAAAAAGTATTTACGAATGAAAAATAGATTGGAGTAGCCATCTCCTGGATTAGCTAACACAGTTAGCTAGTATCAGAGAAAGGAAATCAAGGCCAGAGAATGACAGTGACTTTCTCTGTGGTAGTTCAATTAGCTGTCTTCCTCCAGGACTAGGAAGGAAGTGCAGAGCCCAGACAGGGAGCAGGCCCAGCCTACCCTTGACCATGGTTCCCCAATGCTCAGCATAACCCCTGACATATACCAGGTGTCCAGGAAATGTGTGTTGAGGGAAATGTCACCTCACTAATTGGTAAGAGAGCAGAGTAGAGAACCTGGGGCTCCTGCCTCCTGCCTGGGGCGTACTTCTCTGTACCCTGCTGTCATGAAAATTGATTTATATTCAGGACCTGGGAGAATGCATAACAATTGCATCAAGGACATGCTAGTGGGGTGCGGATGCTGAGGCCGTGATTACTGTTTAAATTTCTTTGTGAATAGGTGTCCAGTGGACACAGTTGGAACTCATTGTGTCAGGATCTGAATTTGCCTGCAGTAGGGATGCTGGATGCCGTTTACAGAGCAGACGACAGGCGCCTGCTACCCTGTTTCTTTTAAACAAACATATGCTTTGGGATGTGCCTGGAGCTCACTGGGCTCCAAACCTGCACTCTTCATCCCCAGGATGTCAGAGCTAGAGAGAAGCATGCCTCTGAGATTCCCTGCCCCTTCGACATGACATCAGGTCTCTCTGTTCTCCTAGTCCTTTGGGGCTCAGCTGAGGGCAATGCCGGTGACCCCTTCCCAGGCCACCCCGTGCAGCCAGGAGCACTCTCTTCCCCCTCTGCTGTGACAGAGCCATGTTCCTGTCTCTCCACCTGCTCTTAGTGCTCTCCACCTTGTCTCGCAGCAAGACTGCACTCCACAGCAGAAGTTATCTCTCAGAATCCAACACCACATAACCCTAATCTGAATTCAAAGCTACCTTGTGAGTCTTCTAACGCAGCTTCCCAAACTTCAGGTGTCTGCATATCGCCTCAAGTTCTTTGTCATTGCTGTCGTTGCACTTTCAGTGATTCATTCTCTTTAAATCCTTCTGCCTGCTGAAGTTAGGTGAGTTTTTAAAAGAAAACAGTAACATCTTTGGAAAAGGCATGATGTGCACGTTACATATGTTCTCCATATAAAAAAGATACAGCTATTTTGCTATCATCAAAGTAGAGTGAATATTTACATGTAGTAGCTCTGAGTCTCTGTGCATCTCCTACAACCAGCTGTGCCTCTACCACTGACCCACGTCTCACTTGTAAAACATTTTTTCCTAGGGCCTCATCCTCATCAGACAGTGAGAAAACTGAGTGTCAGTGAGGGGCCAGCTGTGTCCCCAGGCAGGTCTCACAGGATGTTGATGGCAAGGCCGGCTCAGACCTCAGACCTGCTGCTCTAGACCAGATGTCTATCAGGTCTTTTCCTTCAGCCGCGCAGCCAGCACTGAACTCCACGCTTCTGGTGCTTTAAGAAAATGAGGCCTTTCAAGTCATAGGTTCAGATCCCAGTTGTACATTTGCAGCTGCTTGAGTTTACACCAAGCACTCAATCCTCCCTGGGGCACGTCCCTCCTGGAGATGGAGATGCTGTGCATCTTGGAGTTGAGGAAATACTGGTATTTTCACATGGCTGACTTCAGACCCTGACTCACATGCCACCCAGGCGCTGTCCAGTACCAATGAAAGCATGATGCCCAGGCTCTTTTACATTGTATAGTAGCCACATTAAAAAAAGAACAGGTGAAATATATTTTACTTAACCCATTATATTCAAAATAGTCTCATTTCAACATGTAACCAATACAAAACTCTTAATAAAATAATTTCCCTTTTTCACATTAAATTTTCCAAATCCAGCGTGTATTTTATACTTAATGCATATCTCAATACAAAGCGTAAATTCTCATAAAAAAACTTGAGCCAGATTTAGATTTCATAAGAGTTACGAAATTGAAAAAGTTGATTCTTAAACCTGAGTTTTCCGAACATACTGAAAATTGTTTCTTTAGCAATTTTTGAGTATCAGCTTTTAAGTGGACATTTAAGTGATATACAATGAAATAAAATTAAAAATTGAATTTCTCATCACACTGATGATATTTCAAGCTCTCAGTAACCTCATGTAGCTAGTGGCTACCATATCAGACAGCACAGGCCTAGCATTTTACCTTGTTTTCACACTTACTCTCTCGTAAACACCATCATTACATGTATGTTGAATTTAAATGTCTTCAAAATACTTGCCCCTGTGATGGTGTACTTGCTCATCACAGCCACTGAAGAGACAAGCTGGCTGGATGTTAATATCTCCGCTGTAGACATGGCAGAAAGAACGCTCCAAGAGGCTCGATGGCTGGCCTGCTGTCACACAAGCGGTAAATCACAGAGCCAGGTCTGGAACTCAGGGCTGCCAATTTCCTGAATAGGGTTCTGCCCAGAATCCTTAATGAAAATTCCAAATTCACCTACATCTGAACAGCAGTTAGATTTAAAGACCAGCCTATCAAATTTATTTCTTTAAAATACCTGCTTTATCACATAGTTGGTGTTATGTATTAATAGTTTGTGCCCATTTTTTTTAAGCTAAAGGGAAAGGATATGAGTTTATTGCCAAAATGCTGAACTAATTAATTCTGCTGTAGGATCACTTCAAAGCCTTGTTTTAGCAGGTATATTATTTAAGCATCAGATAACTGATTTGTTAATAACTCTTTTCTTCCTCTAGTGAGTATAATTTTCTTTTTGGGGTCCAAAAAGGTAAATTTTTCACAGCACAGAGGCCTGATTGCAGTGTTCAGTCTTTGCTAAGGTCTATTCTTCTACGAGGTTTTCTGGTTTTCCTTCTCTTTTCTTTCTTCCCCCCAGGTTGCAGGGTGTGTGGGAGTGCTAATCTATATAGGATGAATTTTTTTCTTCTTCTCTGTTTGTGTTCCTTTGACTGTTTTCTCTTGCGAAGGCAAATACAATAATAACATCTTACTTTCTAAAGCTCTTTTCATCCTGATCGAGTTCGGAGCACCACAGAACACATTGCATTTCAAAACTTATGGAAATGCAGTCTTACAGGTTACAAATTTAGACAACATGAAAAGTCAGACACACAGGGCTCTTGAAGCACATTAATTCGCTCACAACATGCTCTGTCCTCTGAGAAGCTACAATTAATCGTCTCTGAGCTAAGCTAAAGGTAGCACAGACCCTGTTAAGAGAAAGGGAATGGTGTTTATTTATGTGTCTACATTTCCGTGTGATTACTGAGAGCCCACGCAGATCTGCTGGGTTTAAACCAGCGACGCCGGAAGAGGAGCTTGTACTCTCACTGCAGTTTTGCAGACAAATCCAGCATTTGCATCTTCTTGAAAGCTCCTGTTCCTTCTCTCCAGGTCTGAGGAGTCCATGTTGCTTTTACAGACTGTGTGAAGGCTGCCTGTAACAATTTAGAAAATTACACCTAAATGCCTACCACCTTGTGTGAAAGTCCTACTTAAATAATTCCAAACTATGGCTCCCAAACTATGGATACCTCTCACCCACACTGCCCAACCTGCCACCTTAGCCACCTCCACTCTCTCACCCTGTCCACACTGAGATTTCTGTCTAGAGTGAGCTACTTTCTGACCCCAGGCCCTCTTCTTGCTCTGTTCTCTTACCAGCACTTCTGTTGCTGGCTCCTTCAAATCTCCCAGGTCCTGGGTCAGATAGCACCTTCTCAAATGGACTTGCTCTGTCCATCTGAAAAATGTTATCATGTTTTCCTGTATTGTTGTTTCTCTTGCAAAGCACTGTGTGCTTTTTTGTTGTTGTTTTTATTTGTATAGTTGTGTAATTGTGTAATGTTTAGTCCTCTCCCTTAGAGTACCATTTTAGCCATAAAATTGAATGTGGATTGAAATCTGCAGGAGTCTCTTTTCAGATGCATCACCCTTGCAAAAGAGCGCTTGGAGGTACACACAGGGGGCTTTGCTTACCGCAAATGTTGTGTTTGGGGCTCAGGAGTGATTCCTAAACTATCGTTCACGCTGGAAAGTACTTTGAAGAAGAGCAGTGGCCTCCATGTCTCCTCCAGCTCACGGGTGGAGAATATCACTGCTCAGCTGGTCAGATTGATCAGAGAATGCGGCAGGACTTCCACTCATTAACTTCTCCACCCAACCACTTGATATTATTCTCTTTGGCAGCATCTTACTCAGTGCCCGTGCTTATAGTTAATTTTCTTTTAACTGTACATAATGGAAGGGGAACTAAAGGTCTCAACATAAATCCCTTTTAACTATACCTTGGTTCAATATCAAGACGCAAGCTTGAGCCTGTACTCTGCTACAGCCACATGCACTTTTGGGGAG
Organism: Tonatia bakeri; assembly: GCA_004024845.1. NCBI lineage: Eukaryota > Metazoa > Chordata > Mammalia > Chiroptera > Phyllostomidae > Tonatia > Tonatia bakeri. The sequence continues at coordinate 78,137 of PVIA01002540.1, forward strand.
AGAGGGAGACGGAAGTCAGGAAGTAGAGACAATTTACCATTTTCAGTGTCAGAACTTTCAAAGTTCCTTCAGATCAATTGCCTCATCTAATCCTCAGATCAAGCTAGAATAGAGGCTATCATCTGCATTTTTCAGCTGAAGTCTGTGGGACACAGGACAGTAAAGATTCATTTGGGAAGATTGATGGGTTGCTGCAGGTACAAAAGGGATGTGTGCATGTGTGTGTGTGTTTCATGTGGGTTTCAACCCAAGGGTTTGCTTGGACCTATTGGTAGTATCTGGGGGGACAGCTGTTAGGAAGGATTGAGGCTGTGTCAGAATTTAGTCAGAAAGTGTGATCATTGATTAATAATGTCTGTCCAGGACATGGCATGGGTACTGATAAAAAGGTAGAACACATGCCATATAATTTAGAAACTTGGTAAATTATAAATTCTAAAGTACTAGCCACCTGTATAATCTGGATTTTGAGTCATTGAAAATGGCTCCAGATCGGCCATGAATTCTTTTTTTTAAGATTTTTATTTATCTATTTTTAGAGAGAGGGGAAGGGAAGGAGAAAGAGTGGGAGAGAAATATCAATGTGTGGTTCCCTCTTGCATGCTCCCCACTGGGGACCTGGCCCACAACCCAGGCATGTGCCCTGACTGGGAACTGAACCAGTGACCCTTTGGTTTGTAGGCCAGCACTCAATCCACTGAGCCTCACCAGCCAGGGCTAGACACATGGATTCTATTTCTAACTCCTCTAATAATGAGCAGTGTGGTCTTCAAAAGGTTATTTTCTTCTCAAGGGTCATTATGAGTCTTTAAAATTTGAATGTTGTAGTAGATGATTGGTAAGGTTTTATCTAGCTGAAATAGCCAGTGATTTTGTAGGAAGTTTATAATGACTATATTATTAAAACATGCACACTCATATAATAGCTTATTCGATCCTGAGATACCAGTACATTTCCCTCTTTTTCACTTGTATAAATTACTTGAGTAAGGTATTTACTTATATAAACAATATAACTATGTATAATGGCAATATTGATTCATTTTGTGTAAAATTTAAGCCATGTCATGTGTTTCCTCTAACACACTTTGGGAAGTAGTCAGATTCTCATTCTTTCTTACTCTTCATGGTGACAACAGTTGACCAACTCAGTACATTCTGTGTACTGAACATATGCTGATGATTATGAAAGTGGCCCAGTAAAGAATCAGAGAAGCAAACTCATACAAAAAGAGGATCAAAAGACCCTATAGTTCTTGAAGTTAGACATACATTTTTCTTCTTCTGTGACAACAATGAAACAACCTTATTACAGAAAGATTAGGACGTGCAGAGGAGAAACAGGTGACTTGAGTATAGAGTCCCCCATTGCAGGAACTATGTCTTCCTTGCCACCCATTGTATCTCCAGTGATTTGTAGAATGTCAGAACAAATTAGTAAATTGATTTCTGAATATATGATTAAGGAAGTGACTGGCAGTGCTGGCAATCACAGCTAATGCTGAACCACAGAGACAATCGCTGTTAATATAAAGTGTACCTCCACCTCGACTTTTTACTGACAGCCATATATGTGATTGTGTTTTTAAATCCACTTTATTGAGGTGTAAGTCACATGCAACAGTAGTCATCAAGTTTAAGTATACGGTTCAATGAATTTTGACAAATGTCTACAATTGTGCAACCACTTCCATAATCAAGGTTAGAATATTTTCTTCAGCTCTAAAAAAATCCCTTGTGACACTTTGTAGTTGATCTCCGCTGCTCACCCTGGTCCCTTTCAACCACTGAGCTGGTTTCAAGGTTGCCTGGAATCCAACAGTGTATAGTCTTTTATGTCTGGCTTCTTTCACATAGCACAAAGCTTTTGAGATTGATTCATGTTGTTGAGTATCGTTAGTTTGTTCCAGATCCATTTTTATGGTTATACAACAATTTGTTTATCCACTCACCAGTTGATGGACATACAGCTTTTTAGTTTTGCCTATTGTTATGAAGCTCTTAACGTTCCTTTAGAAGTCTTTGTGTGGACATATGTTTTTCTTTCCCTTGGGTAAATATCTAGGAATGGAAATGCAGAGTCAAACTTTAACTGTATATGAAATTGCAGAGTGGTTGTATCATTTTTCATTCCCAGCAGCAGTATGTGAGAGCAAAACTTGCTGTTGTCATTCTTAATTTTAGTCATTCTAAACAGGCATGTGGAAGTATCTCATTGTGGTTTCAATTTGTATTTACCTAATGTCTAACGATGTTAAGCATCTTTTCCTCTGCTTATTTTGCCATCTGTATATTGTTTTTGGTGAAGTATCAGTTCAGATTATTTCTTTTTTCTTTAGTTTTTCTTTAAATCTATTACTTATCATTTTTGTTATGGAGTTGAATGGGTTATTTATATATGCTGGTTACAAGTCCTTTATCAGATATAAACTTATCACGTGTTTTCCCAATGCATAATTTTCCTTTTCATTTTCATTACAGTATCTTTTGAGGAGCAAAGATGTTTAATTTTGATGAGGTCCTATTTGAAAATTCTCTGTAATTTCTCCTTTTGGTACCCCATAGTCATCTGTTTTTGCCCTAACCCAAGGTCACAAAGATTTCCATATATATTGTCTTTTAGAGTTAGTTTTTAGCTCTTACATTGAATTGTATGATCTATTTTGAGTTCATTTTTGTAACAGGTGAGGTAAGGGTTGAGGTTCATTTTTTAATATGCGCATATCCAATTGTGCCAGCACCATTTGTTCCAAAGGATAATACCTTTCTCCATTGAATTTCTTTGGCTCTTTTGTCAGAAATCAATTAACCAATTATGTTTGAATCCATTTCTGATATTTTGTTCTGTTCCATCGATTTATATGTTATCCTTTTGCCAAAACAACCCTGTCTTAATTCTGTGGCTTTATAATAAATCTTCCAATCAGGTAGTTTAAGTCTTCCAACTTTGTTATTTTTTCAAAATTGTTTTGGTAATTCTAGGTTGTTTGCATTTTCATACATATATTTTACAACCAACTTTTTGAGTTCTACAGAAAATACTTATTGGGATGTTTATTGGGACTTCATGTACTGGTTAGTTTGGGGGAACTGACAGCTTGAAATATTAAATTTTCTGATTCATGAAGATAGTCCACATCTCAACTTATTCACATCTTTTTAAAAAACTTAGCAATATTTTAAAATATTCAGTGAATGTATATTACCATATATTGTTAAATTTATCTCAGAGAACTCATGCTTTTTGATGCCATTAAAATCATAGATATATTTTTTAATATCGCTTTCTAATTGTTTATTGCTGGTATAAGAAAAAGTACATTTTGCACATTGATCTGGTATAATACACTTGCTTAACTCACTTGTCAGCTGCAGTAGCTTTATAATAGGTTTAGCAGAAGAGGGAGCAGAGGTTTAATGAACAATCATGCCATCTGCAAATAAAGAAATAAAGATAGCTTATTAATTTTAAATCTTGCCTTATGGCACACTATAAGATCTCCAATACAATAATGACTAACAGTAATGAGAATGAACATTGCTTCCCTGGTTTCTGGCCTTTTGAGGACTACATTCAATCTTTTACCATTGAATAAGCTACTGGGTTGGCCAAAACGTCTGTTACGTTTTTTACGTACTATGGCTCTAGTAGTGCTAAATTGTCTTTAACTTCACTTGAAACAGTTTTGTTAGATTATATTGTGACAGCTGTCATATCACTGTGCATTAAAAAATCAAAATTGGCAAATTTTTGTGCAGTAATTTTAATATTGAAGATGGAAGAAAATATGCAACATCTTCAGTGTATTATGCTTTATTATTTTAAGAAAGGTAAAAAGGTAACTGGAATGCAAAAAAAGGTTTGTGCCGTGTATGGAGAAGGTGCTGTGACTGATGGAACATGTCAAAAGTGGTTTGTAAAGTTTCTTGGTACTGTTGACATTTTGGGCAAATGATTCCTTGTTGTGGGGCTGTCTCATGCATTGGAAGATGTTTAGCAGCACCCCTATCCTCTACCCATTAGAAATCAATAGCAGGAGATAGCTGACATACTCAAAATATCCAAATCAATAAAGTTGTTGGTGAAAATAAAAAATGTGTCTTTTATTTTATGGAAAAAACTAAACTGTTTTTTTGGCCAACCTGATAATACCATAGAATTTTTGCAAATGCCCTTTATCTGAGGATTTTCTTCCTTATTTGCTGAAAGTTTCTTTTTATTATTAACAAATGTTGAATTTTTTCAAATACTTGTTCTGCATTGATTAAAGTAATCATATAGATTTTCTTGTTAGTCTATTGATATGGTGGATAATATCAATAGCATTTTGAATGTTGTTGTATTCTAAACAACTTGTCTGACTTTTGTCCCTGATTCTCAGGATGGAATGTCTAAACCTAAACCTGGGTAATTTCCTAATTGATCGGAGTGTCTCATTATTCATGGTGGGTCCCTAGGATCAAACCTGAGTTTACACTAATGAGGTGATTCATGGTGGGTCCCCAGATAGTTTCAGGCTGGGGGCTGGCATTGATGGAAAGACCAACCATATTATTAGAGGTTTCAACCAGATGACATCAGCCTGACATCTGGGGAGGAGACAGTGGTTGGAGATGGGGTTCAATCAAGTCACCAATAATCCAATCAGTCATGTCTGCATAATTAAAACACTCTGGATACCAGAATTCAGTTGCATTTCCTGATTAATTAGCACATTGATGTACCAGGTAGATGACATGTCCTGTTTTAATAGAGGGAGGATGTGGAGTTTCCATGTTCAGCACCTTTCCAAATCTGATCCTAGAGGTCACTTATTTTGGCTGGTCCTGATTTGTATCCTTTAAAATAAAACCGTAATTAGAAGTACAGCACTTTACTGAGTTCTGTGAGCCATTCCAGTGAATTATGGAACCTAAGGGGAGAGCATAAAACCCTGAGTGTGTAACTAGTTTGTTAGAAGTGCAGCTAGCCTGGGAGCCCTGCAATTTGTGGCAAATTTCTCAAGTCTTGGCAGTCTTGTTGAGAGGGCTGTGCTCTTTCCTTGTGAAGCAAGTGCTAGCGAGGGTCGTCAGTGTCCGAGTGGCTTTGCAGTATTGCTAATTTTGTACCCTTGTACAAAACAACTTCGTATTCCTGAAAAAAAATTTCAGCTACTCATAAAGATTTGTCTTTTTATGCTATTGCTCAATTAATTTCATTAATTTTTTATTAAATAATTTTTATCTATGTTTATGAGATACATTGTTCTATATTTTCCTTTTTCTTTATTTTTCCATGGTTTGATATCAGGGTAATGCTGTATTCATATAACAGGAAGTATTACCTCTTTTTGTATTTACCTGAAGTATTTATGTAGAATTGGTGTTATTTTTGACTTTAAGTATTTGGATGAAGTCACCAGGGCCTGAAATTTTTTTGTGTGGGAAGTTTTCTCAGTATGAATCTGTAAACTTTAATAGATATAGTGTTCCAGTTACCTGTTTTTTGTTCAGTGAGCTTTGGTAGTTAATGACTTTCAAATCCTTCATACATTTCATCTTAGCTGTCCAAATTTTTGTCACAGCGTTGTTTGTGATATGACAGTCTCTTATTATTCATTGGGTGCCTATGGAGTTTATAATGATGTCTCCTTTCTCGTTTCTGACGCTGCTTGTCTGTGTCTTTCTCTAGCCCTGTCCAATAGAGCTAAGTTCTGCCAAATTTTGATCTTTTCCAAAAATCAGATTTTTTGTTTCATTGATTTTCTCAATTACTTGCCTGCTTTTTTCCAGTATTTAACTTTTAACTTCAATGTGCAAAATGCATTTTTATTTCTTTGATTTCCATTCTTATGAGTGTTTCTTTTTTTTCTTTGCTTACATTAGATTTAATTTGCTCTTCTTTTTCTAGTTTTTAATGTAGTGTTGACTTGTGACTTCTTTTCTAAAATAAGAATATAATCCTGCAAATTGTGTAAGCACTGGTTTACTTGAAAGCCACAGTTTTGTGGTGTTGTGTTTACTCTCAATTCAAAATGTTTTCGATTTCCTTTGTGATTTCTTCTTGCACGCATGGATTACTCAGATATGTGTGGTTTAATTTCAAATACTTTAGGATTTTTCCCAAGCCATTTGTGTTTTCTGGCTTTTAGTTTAATTGCATTTTGATTGGAAAATGTACTCTGTAAGTTTTTGATCAGTTTGAACTTATGCAGATGTAAGGGGTTCTTAGAACGTTGTCTACCATGCACAACCTATTCACTAGAAAGAACATGGACTCTGCTATTGTCCTGTCCCTTTTCTAGGTCTACTTTATTTTGTTATTAATGTGGTTACTGTTCTTTGTTTATTTTCCAAACTTTTATTCTCATTAGTTGAGTATTTTCTGTGATTCTATTTTATCTCCACTATTTGTTCACCTGTTAACCCTCCTTTTGTTTATTTTAGTGGTTGGTTGGTATTACAGTCTACCTTCAAGTAATATTCTGTTGAATTGCAAATTGTATAAAAACTCTACAACAGCACACTTCCATTTCTCTTATTTTGGCTTTTATGCTGTTGTTTTCATACATTTTTACTTCTACACATGTTATAGACTCCACAAAACACTGCTAACATGTTCTGTTTAAAATAAAACAACTATCATTTAACAGTATTTTTAATTATGAGAAAAAGAGGAAGCTACATGAAAACTGTATAATTCATTAGTTTTAAAATTTAACTTTTAAGATATGACCTTGCATTCAATTAATTTAGTTCAGTTACCTTCACTTTTCTCATCTTCAACTTCTATGACTTAAAAAAATGAAAAGGACCCTTTTAAAACAGTGCTATTTATGTCACTTTTAATAGTATATTCCAACAGTAAAAATATCATAAATATACATTCTCTGTAAATGTAATACATTTATTCCTGAATGTTATTCACTGGTATACCTATATTATATATTTATTATCACCTACATACATAAGAAAAACTCAGAGGATGAGAAAAATAAATAGAAATAGAATTCTAATAATTTCTTCTCAAAACTCATAATGAATTATTCTTTCATCTCTAAAATGTATGCTTCCTCATGTTGGAGACCACTCCTTGCAAACACAAAACAGTAAAAAATATGGTATGATGCAGTCAAGGCACCTGCTTAACTGACTTGACATATGACAACTCAAAAAGGCTCACATTTCGTTTAGTGCATTTTGTACATAAGGAAACTGAGGCTTAGACAGTAAGAGACTCACCTAATGTGACATACAAGGTAAATAGAAGAGTCCAATCTAAAGCAAGTCTATTCATTCTGAATCTAATTAACTTTTCTTTGTGCCACTGTGTTCTACCCTTTGAAAAATGATACTACATACCTGATATATATGGACAGCATTATCAAACAGCCTAATAATACCATTAACTCAAAAATCCTTTATAACATGATTAAAACCTTCATTTCTAAAACAAATCACATAAGATGTTTTATTAAATTAATACTATTTAATGATGATAATAGTAACTATATTACAATATACAGAGATGACATTAATCCTGCCTTTCTATATAATTTGCTCTTAATTCTTTCTTTCATTTTGTATGAGAGGAAGTGAGGTCAGTGGGAATTAACTTTTCATTTCCAATTAATAAGGGAAGGTTTTGGGGGGAAGTTAGGCCTAAAAGAATGGCATGGAATTGGACTAGAAGGAGGGAGGGAGAGCATTAGGAGAATAGGGAAATCTTTGGAGAATGTCCCAAATCCCAGCCTCTATCTACCAAGTAATCATATAGGAGCAGGCAGTGAAAGACTGGACCAGATTCAGTCACTGACCTGGAGATGAAATTCTCCAATTTCCATTATCAACTCAGCCAGAAATTCATGCCCCCTGGAGCCAGACTTAGCCAACTTTCTATCTCCTTCTACCCTGCCTGGTTTATAAACACAGATTCAGGCATTGAGGTGCACAGGCCCAGCATTCTCTTCCCAAAGGCAAACTGTTTTTGTACAGCACCAAGCAGAGTGCAGGGGCCAGAAATGGTTGTAGTAAAAAAAAAAAAGAAATAACAATATTAAATCCTGTTAGCAGTTCTGTGAGTGATGGGCAAAAGGAGATAAGGTGAAGAATCAAAACTAAAAATCTTCAGCCTACTGGCTATAGTAAAGTAAATACATTTTAGAGGGACACAGTTTGGTGTAGGAGAGAGAGCTTGGATTCGACTGTAGAAAGACCTGTGTTTATGTGCCCAGTTCTACCACTTCCTTGGACTGGCACACAACCTCAACTCTACTGGCCTCAGTTAGCTGATATTCCAAATGGGAATGCAATCATTGATGTCACCAGAGAGTTGTTCTGGGTATTAATATGAGAGTAAATATAAGGTTGTTTAGTTACCATTTATTATTTACCTTCTACCTGTTTTCCAGGGCCAATGATTAGGTCACTTTTCCCTCCCAGGATCTCATCATTCCATTTTTCTCATCTAAAGCGATATTTCCTTTCCTAAAATCCTTTGGAATAGCTAGTAGCTACATTACAAAGAGTAAAATGAAATGGATGAAGTTAATTATAACATTTTATTAAACTCCATATATCAAAATACCATCGTTTCAACATGTAACTGACATGAAAAATATTATAGACATTTTACATTTCCTTTCCATACTTTTTAAATAAACGGTATATATTTTATACTCACAACACATTTCAGTTCAGCCTAACCATACTTCAGTTTCTCAGTATCCATACATGGCTAGCCACTGCCTTTTCCAAAACAATGTTTCTCATTTCTGTGGACTGGATGCTTTTCAAAGGGTAGTTTTCAGTGACAACAACCACTCAGTGGCCTGGGGACCACTTCATAATACCAACTCAGTTTTGGAGTTTTAATTATTTTAACTATCTTCCCTGATAACTGAGCTTCAAACATCATTTTCAAAATGGGGTGGAGCAGAATATAAGACTTGACATTTAAAGGTCATTTTAACCTTGATTCAGGGCCCTGTATCTACTAAGGATACTTTTAAAGGTATCCCTAGTTTTTTAGATAAATAAAGCAGCTGGGAAGAGAGTGGGTCAGATCAGATTAGAATCCCATGGCCCTACATCCTACTCAACAAAGCTCAAGAGTTGAAATACTGTTAGATTCCAAGGGATTCTGTTTGTGCGGCATGAATGCCGACGTGCCTGTATGTGCAAGGACCCTCACTCAGTCCACTGTATCCTAAATTTGGCCAGCTCACTAAGACATGAAGGATTGTGCAGTTTAAATAGAATGAGAGTGGTGATGGTTGTTAAAAAATCAACAACATTAACAACAAACAAAAATAAACAGAGACTTCTTAATCCACCAACGAAATATTTCATCTCAACTCTCAGACTAGACCAAGATCTCGTAGAGACAGATAATCTTGGCTAAATCTGTTAACCCTGAAATTTCGTGTAGCTATTAATGTGTGGACAAGGTGCCTTTGGTTATCTAAAAGCACAGGAACCCTGGGAGAGGTCTGGCCTCACCTGTGTTTCTTCAGAGATTTGTGTGAGGAATCCATACCTAAGATAATGTAGAAGACAGTCAAGGCCCACTGATCTTTTTGAAGGTAGATATGGCAACCACCCAGGAGACAGATGTTTGTGCAATGGTTTCTGGGCACTGTCAAATAGGATCACCAGTTAGAGGGGCATTTGTTTGCAGAAGGGAAATGCAGTTGGCATTCCACCAGAGGTGGAGATATGGAATATCAACACAGCTCTCCAAGAGAACATTTAACCCGGTCTGAGCTTGTGATGAACAGACATTAACTATTCTGACTTGAAAATAAGGCATGCTGCGTAGTTTGGAAACTGGGCTGGGAAATCATCTCCCAGCCTCTTCCCAGTTCACAGACTTCTATCGTGAAAATAGTACGAGGAACAAAAAACAGGGTCTGATTCTAGCTCAGTGGTCAAGGGACTTTGCTGCTTGTCTTGTATACAAAATACCAATGAGAAATGAAGTGTCCCTTGTGCAGAGAACCCTGTGGCTGCCTTCAAAGATTTGAAGAACAGGAAGGACATATTTTGGTCCATCTTAAATGGCCTCTCAAGGATTTGAGGAACCAGCCAGAGTTTTTTTTTTTTTTTTTTTTTCAGCTCCTAGGTTCATTTTAACTTACTGGTAATTATTTTTTTCAAGCAGAGTGAATATAAAAAAATTACCTGCTCTCATTCATATGCTTTACTTTCCTCACTGGATGTGGTAAAAAAAGTGATAACATTACACATACTAAGGGAATATTTTTCATTGTTTCACTAGTTCATTATCTAGGTTAATGCACCAAGCAGAAAACCTATTCTGGTTGCTCATAGTGTATTAGAATTTCTAATCTTTGCATGCAGAACAAAGGAAAAAAATAGGAAAAAGAGGATTGGACTCGTTGTTGTTGAATGTAGGCATGTTGATTTTTTCAGTCATTTACTCAGTTGGCATTTACCGAACGCATGCTCTATGCCAGATGAGACCTAGGTTCTGAGTGTTAACCTTGGATCTACTGTTTATGAGGTGTAGGCCATTTAATGAACCTTAATTCCCATGACAAAAAAATGACATACCATCTGATTTCATCACACACTAGACTGAGAACTAAGTGTGTCAGGCATTTTATCAAGCAGTAGTAGTTTCTATTTTTTACATATGAAACAGGTGATACACAGAGAAGTAAAGCAATCTGGCTCAGTTAAATTAATGGCAGAGGTGAAATTCGAACTTAATTTTGTCTAGCTGCAAAGCTATACTATTTACTTCCATGGGAAAGTCTTTATAACTATTCTCCTGCCATGTTTTATCATGATATAGCTAATTTTGTATATTAATCCTAAATATCTCCATGGGATGTTAGTTTTGTGGCTGCTTTGCCAGCCAGCTTTTAGAAGGTTGGTGATGGTCTGTAGGACCAAAGTAGACTGTTGTCATCCTTAGGCACAGCTCATCAGCAGAGATTCTGTTGCCATAGTGCTGAGACCTGGGCATCCAAGCTTGTGCTAATCACGGGGTCACACTGTTGAATGAGTAGAAAAGCTGCCAGGAGAATATAGGCCTCTAAATTTAGTACTTGGGTTCTTCTTACATGCTAGTTTCATAGATCTCTCAACATATTGATTAGACATGGCCATCCATGTGCTTTAAAGAAACCAATATATTAAAGCTACTGGTGAAGATGAGAGAGTGGGAAAATGCATATGAAGGTTATTGCTAATGGTTTTGATATTTTCAATATATAGATACCTGAATTATGTTCTGGAGTCTCTTGAACCGGGAAAAAGGCAATTAATAAAAACAACTATTTCTAGCTTTCACTTTCTAATCATATGCATTTCCTCCTGTTCTTTGTGATGCTTGCAAGTTTGGGCATGTAAATTTATAAAAAGAAATTAAATCAATCTTTACTATCTTTGGTGATATTTAATAACATCATTAAAATATTTCACAATTAACTGTGATCACTGAATTGTAAATTATGGAAGGTTCAGCAGTGTTGAAGGATCTCTCCATTAAAGCATTCTGGGATACTGTAAGAACCATATGCAAGGTAGAAGAAAAAAATGATCTGCGTGTTGCAGATGAAGGTACCAGTTCTAAGAAGTTCCTGAAAGAAACACAACTAGTGGTGGTGGTGAATATCCTGAGCATCCACAGGTGCTTTTTAGGTGAAATACTAAAACATTACTTAAAATTTAAAGTTATTTTTGGGTGTATTTTCCTAGGAGATACTAATAATTGCCAGCTGTGATTCAGGTCAAAGGGGTTGGTGACATGGACATCTTTGCTTATGTAGCATCTATCTTTCCTTCATGTTTCTTGTGGTAGCATCCCGAAATTTTCTTCTAAGGAACCACCTTTTCCCCTTAATCCATCTGGTTGAAATGATATTGAGTCATCCTCTGGAAATGAAAAATAAGAGGACCATGATGGAGATTTAGTGATGGGGACACAACTCTATTACTGCCATTTAGACACAATCTTGGGGTTTTTGTTGGGACTTCTGGGAGCAGTTAATATTCACCCTGCAGCTACTTGTGCAGAATGACTGCTTGATTGCTTAGTCAACCCAAGGGACAAAGAATAGTACACTGTTGGTGGGAATGCAGACGGGTGCAGCCACTGTGAAAAACAGTATGGAATTTCCTCAAAAAACTAAAAATGGCCTGGCTGGTGTAGCTCAGTGGATTGAGTGTGGGCCTATGAGCCAAAGGGTCACTGGTTCAATTCCCAGTCAGGGCATATGCCTGGGTTGCAGGCCAGGTCCCCAGTAGGGGGTGCATGAGAGGCAACCACACATTGATGTTTCTCTCCCTCTCTTTCTCCCTCCCTTCCACTCTATCTAACAAAAAAATAAATAAAATCTTTAAAAAAAAACTAAAAATGGAACTGTTTTTTTACCCAGTAATTCCACTGCTGGGATTATACCCTAAGAACCCTGAAACACCAATTCAAAAGAACCTGTGCATCCCAATGTTCATAGCAGCACTATTTACAATAGCCAAGTGCTAGAAAGAGCCTAAATGTCCATCGGTAAATGAGTGGCTCAAAAAACTATGGTACATTTACACAAAGGAATACTATGCAACAGAAGGAAAAAAGAACTGCCCTTCACAACAGGATAGATGGAACTAGAGGGCATTATACTAAGTGAAATAAGCTAGGCGGTGAAAGACAAATACCATATGATCTCACCTACAAGTGGAACCTAATCAGCAAAATAAACAAGTGAACAAAATAGAACCAGAGATATGGAAATAAAGAACAAACGGACAGTAACTTGAAGGGAGGGTTGAGGGGGATAACAGGGCAAAGAAGGGGAAGGGTCATCAAAGAACATGTATAAAGGACCCATGGACAAAGACAACAGGGGAGGGGAGGATTGCATGTGGGAGGTAGGGGTGGGTAGGGCAGGGGAGAGTAATGGGGGAAATGGGGACAACTGTAATTACACAACAGTAAAAAAAGAAAATAAAGAGAAAAAAGCAAACAAACAAACAAAAAGAACTGAGAAGGCAGGCAGGGTGGGTCCTGATGACATGAAGCCAAACCCAAGCAAGTTCTACATCTGTTTTTCTCAGTTACATTAACCAATACATTTCTTGTTTTTTTCTTTCTTTTTTTTTGCCGCAGTTAGTTTCATATGAGTTTCTTGTCATTTATAAGCAAGAGAATGCTAATTGATACTGCAAGTTTGATTAAGTGCTCCTACTCAAAGCCTGTCTGAAGTTGTTGTAGCCCCCTGGAGTGTGTAGTGATCCTGCAGGATGATTAGCATGAAAAAGTATATGGCTTGGTTGTATCATGGTGTGATTACTTAACAGTGTTATTATCAGCAAGATCTAATACAGGCACACGTGCTAGCAGAGAAAAACAATGACTAAATTCATTAACCATGGCTTGTTTACTCTCTCATTGTTTAAGCAAATAGACATTAATTTGTTTCTTGGGATACCTGTCCCTAGTAAAGCCTGCAGTGCTCACATATCAACAAAATTGGGTTTGATATCTACAAATATGTCTGGGTCTCATAAATATTGCATTTCCACAAGTAGCAGTAGAGACCCAGGCTCCACAAACAGTTTTCTGTGCTGACATGTGTAATAAAAGATGGAGAAGGCAATGAGTTATGCAGTGATCGACCTTCAGGATAGAGAGATAAAGATATTCTTATTTCACAATTTAAATATTTCTTTCTATTTGATCTTGCCATCAGACAGGCATGCTTTTATCTCTGGCATCTACAGAGGGCCTGCACCTGTCTCAGGCTGAGAACATCCAGGGCTGACACGTAGGTTTCATCTCTCATGACTAATCTAATTGATTGGTAGTTGTTGCCTGGAGGGCTGGACTAAGAAGTGTTTTGGGGTTTTGTGGGAGAGGGTTTTGTGATCCACTAGCAATGGCTGCCCCAGGCAAGAGATAGACAAGAGGTAACACTAAGGAGACACCAAGAAATATTGAAAAATCTAAGCTTATCTGGTGGTTTGAAAGAAGGCAAAGATTAGCCTGTGAGCATAATCAAGCTAATTGCAGTAGAAGTCAATTATAAACACTGACAAAAGGATATTTATGTCATAAAATAACAAGCCAACCATACCTTCTCAGGAACACTGATGCTGAAGCTGAGTGAAAATGTGTTGATAGGCCAGTTTAATATCACTGTGGACTCTAGTAAATGCTGGCCTGTGTTACAGCTTGCAAAACTGGGGCCCTCAGCGCTGAGCCCAGAAGAGCACAGCAGTTAAGAACACAGACTCACAGGGTTGTTATTCCCAGCCAATTGTCAGCCCTGGCTATCCTTGGATTCTTAAGCGAATCATCTTACTTCTTCGATCCTCAGTTTCTTCATAGATGACAGTGGAGAGGACCTGTGACTCATGGGTTTATTGAAGCTTATTTTAATCAATTAATTTAATTAAAGAATATTTCTGAAGCTTTTAGCAAATTTTCTGGCACATTATGGGCATGAAATATATAGCAAATAAAAACAACACAGAAAATAGGCAATGCTAGTGATATCCTTTTGTCTAACCCAGTCAGTGATTGTAACTTGCTCAGAATTTGTTATGTATGAGGCACTTACAGTACATAAGATTGAAGCATAGGGAAGGTATAACCATTCAAAAAGAAAAGTGTAATCAAAGCAAAAACTCTCTCCCCTCTTTTTGCTTTAAAGGCATCAAATTGGAAGTGGTAGAAAATCATGATTAAGTGCATTGAATTATGAGTTCAACTATATGAATTTAGACTTAGTTTAATGCTTGCTAATTCTTTTCTTTTTAGAGATAATAATTGTAGCATCTACCATTGGGATTTTTGTGAAGATAACATGAGTTAAAACATGGACAGTAGTTGGCCCAAAGAAATGCCTGGCCCAAAGTAAATGCTCAAGAAATGCTGTTGTTAATAATTGTGTAACTCTTAGGGATATAACACCTCTAAGTGTGGCTCCCATTGATTTAGGTATTGCATGTCAGGCTTCGTGCTACATGCTGATCTCATTTAATCATTACAAAAACCTTGTTGGGATAAAGGTTACTTCCTAATGAGACTATGTGTTCCCAAGGGGAATGGTCTGTTCACTGTTATAGATCGAAGGTCTGGCTTAGAGAAGGTACTCAGTAAATAAATTCTGAACAAATTATTGGATCCTCATTTGCTAAATGAAGACATTGAGGCTTGAAAGGGTTAATGCTACATGTATACAGTTCTTAGTAAGACTTATTTTTTTTGCCACCCTGGGAGGTGGTGATGTCAGGTTTGGACCCAAATCTGTTTACTTTTGACTCCAAAGTCTATTTCTTATATCCGCCATGCTCACTGACTTGAACATAATCAGGGTTTATTCACACCTCAGAAAAAATGATGTCACCATATCGAAGGCCATCTTACTGAGAGCAAGCTGTGGGACAGATAGATACTCACTTTCACACCCCCACCCCCATTAATCATGCTTATTCAGATGGAATTAACTTCAAAATTATAAATCAGCAGAGCAAGGCTTTATAAGAAAAGAAGTTACTGGGTGTAGTGTCTTTACAAGCTGAGTGGGGGGAGTTTCTCTTTCTCTAGCCTGGGAGATATTTATGAATGGACATAAGGTAGGCTATTGGGCATTGAGATATTGTACAGGAATCTGAAGGTATTCAGCACCAGCAGGTATTGTCATGCAACATCAGAACTAAAAAGGAAGATGATAGATATAATTTGATACAACTATATAATTTATAGATTATATTAATTTTCTATGAGAGTGCAACCACAAATTCAGTGACTTGAAAAAAGCCACACTTAGTCTCACAGTTTCTGTAGGTCAGAAGTCCAGGCATGGAATGACTGAATTCTTTACTCAGGGTCTTATCAGGCTGAAAACAACAGGTGAACTAAGGCTGTGGTTGTCATCTGAAGCTTGGTGTCTTCTTTTCAGCTCAGATGTTGTAGGCAGATTCCATGCCCTTCTGGTTGTAGGACTGAGGTTCCTGATTTCCTGCTAGCTGTCAGTTAGGGCCTAGAGACCACCCACTGTTTCTTGCAACATAACATAATCATGACTGAAATATTCCCAGGTTCTGCCCACACTCAAAGGAGAGGGGTTGCACAAGGACAAGGGTCACTGGGAGTCAGGTATAGAATTCTGCCTCTGAAATAAGTTGAGAACATGTCTCAGAAGGACAAATAGATTTGATTTGTTTGGAGCGCAGGGCTTACTAGAGATAGACCTGGATTGATGGCTATTCACCTGGCTCCAAATTTATCTCCATTTCTGGTCTCTGTAAGTCAAATTCTTCACATTGTGTATCTAACAACTCAATCACCCTGATTGATAATGTTTTATTAGCATACATTTGGTAGTGAATGACAAAAATTCAAATCAGACTGGCTGAACCAGAAAGGAATGTTGGCTCATAGGGTCAAGTGTCTATGACTGTAGGTATGTCTGGATCTATTTTGTGGTTAAGTCTTCCTTCATGTTGTCTTTATTCTCAGTCATGCCTCCTCATTTTGGTTGCACAGGGAATTTCCAGAGCTCCAGGCTAGATTTTACCAGCTAAGTATGTCCATTATTATCATTTTGTTTTTATGAGTACTTTTAAATAATAGCTCCAGTAAATATTCTAGGCCTGACAATGATTGTATCAACCTGTGTCAGTACAAATATCTAAACCAACCATAGTGACCACTGGCATAGAACACCCTGGCTGACCAGTCTTGGTCATATGCCCTAGTGCCAGGGGCTAGAATCAGCACCCATAGAACCAAATAGACTGAGACACTTAGAAGACTGGTTTCCCAAAGTAAAGTAAAGGTGGTGTAAATGCAATAGGAAAATGGATGCAAGGCAGTCAAATGCTGCCAATAGCCTATGTAGGGCTCCCCCTAGTGGAATGTGGCAGAGAGTGGGATCTGGGGTAAGGCAGGCTTATTGGGAAGAGGGAGATGAGGGGAGAGATGAAGGGTGGAATAGACTGATCATTAAACCACCAAAATAGCGTTGAACAGAGAAATAAAGAGAGAACCAGTACACCAGCCTTGATGAGTTTGAGTTCCTGGGGTCAAGCTGTGGGTCCATCATAACAAAGTGTTATTCTCATGTAAGTCATACTAAGTTCCTGAGCCTGTTTCCTTTACAGTAAAGTGGAGCTACCTGCTGTGCCTACCTCATCTTTCAATCATTGCAAAAAGTACCATTCCAAAAAACAAAGCAAAACAAGGGAGAAATATCTGAGATTTCAGAAGGGCTTGCATATGCTGAATTAGTAATTCAAGTAGAATATTGAAATTTTCAGTAGGATTATTCCTTGAGATGAAGCCAACAGGATAGTATTTTTCTGGACACATATTAAAAATTTGTTTTCAGAAATCATATGCCACAGAGGTAATACCTTGGGCAAGCTCAGGCGTAAGGAAGCTGGAACTTTGGCAGCATGGAAGAGATGGAGTTGAGAGAGAGCTGGGCATATCTAGTGAAACAAGTTTGCGTGTGCTCATGTCCAAGTACATCCATTCTTGTGCCCGAGGGAGCCTGTTGGGGGACCAGGAAGCATTTAAACCCCAGTCAAGGTACTAGCAGGTAATGGCTTGGCTCCAGAATATCAGTGTGGTTGCTGAAAGATCACAGCCGGTAGCTGGGAATACCAAGGTCAAGGTTCACATATGCAAATAGGCACCATCAAAAGCAGAAAGTGAAGAGTGTTAATATTCTTAAAGATTGAAGGATTTATCAAGAATTCCTATTTATCCAATAACTGTATCCTGAGCTTCTCCCACGTGAAGGCCTGGGGTAGCACGGCGACTGTGGGCTTGGCTTCTGTAGCAGGGAGGCCTGGGTTTGAGTCTTGGATCTGGGATGTAATATTGGGAAATGCATTTAACCTCCCTGTGCCTTAGTTTTTCTCTTATGAAAATGGGATTTATTATCATAATAATAGTACTGATATCACAGGACTATTTGAGGGATTAAATAAAATAGTATTTGCAAAGCACAGAGCAGTTCTGGAGCATAGGGCATGGTTAATACCTTTTCACTGTATTTTTATGTGCTAAGGCCTCATTATAAACATAACTTTTAAGACTTTGAATTCTAGTTCTAGCTCAGGAAACATATATAAAACAAATAATATTGCCAATCACTGTTTAATTACAATGATGATGCATGCTACGGAGGAGATATGTAGGTGTGAGAATGCTGATAACAGGGGGACCTGCCTTGGTCTGGAGATCAGGGAAGTGACAGTTCCCCTGACCCTTGGAAGGGTGAGCTGGATTTGGATAGTGGTGGAATGTGGCTTCTGACAGAAGGAACAGCTGGCACAAGGTTGCAGGGGTGTCCAACCTTTTGGCATCTCTGGGCCACTCAAAGAAGAAGAGTTGTCTTGGGCCACACATTAAATACATTATGGCATGTAATCACACACACAAAAATCTCATAATGTTTTAAGTAAATTTACGATTTTGTGTTAGGCCACATTCATAGCCATCCTGAGTGACATGCGGCCCGAAGGCCATGGGTTGGATACCCCTGGGAGGCATCAAAGAACTTTGTAGACTCTAGTAACTGACAGAGTGTCAGTGTGGTTGCAGTGGAGGAGAGACATGATATTAAGGAGAAAAATCAAGCCTTGTATACCTCATGTTAAAGTGTGTTTTATTTTAATTGAAGTAGTAGAGGACATATGTGAAATAGATATTTAAAGAGGGGCCATACTTTGCCACTCAGAAGTGAAGGGTCACTGGGGAGAAAAAGACGTGGAAGTAGAGGGACCAGTTGAATTAGGGTACAAAGGGAGGAACACTGGGAACTGGAAGCAATTAGCAGTTAATTTTTGTTAGCAGTGATGGTATAAGGATGATAACTTGGTATAAATAATATAGTAAAGAACATGGGCCAGGTGATGGAGGGCATTGAATTCTGGGCAGAAAGGTTCACACTTTGGTGCATTGGTATGCAATTAAAAATCCTTCAGGTTTTGGATAAGCACAGTGATGGATAAGAGCTGTATTTTAAGCATATTGCCCCAATAGGTTTGGGAAGAGTGACAGTGAAAAGGGAAAGAGAGAGAGAGAGAGAGAGAGAGAGAGAGAGAGAGAGAGAGAGAGAGAGAGAGAGAGAGAGGAGCGAGCTATGAAGGACTAAATGCCATATAACAATTTTATTCAATTAGGAGATGCTAATAAAAACCTAGATGAGCGAGACAAGGAAGGCTTGAATGTTGCTCATACATAGTAATCACTCGGTAAATATTAGCTCTGATTAATTCAGCTGCTTTTAAAACAAAGAAAAAATAGCTCTTTATAGGTACAAAATATATCTCATATAAAGGCAAACTTTTTCTCCTCTTAGCTCTTGTAGCATTTCCTAGAGACCTTCACATGCCAGCTACATTCTATGGCACACTGTGATTGTTTAGAGATAAGTACAACTCAGCAATGGACTTTGTCTAGACTTCTAGAAAACAGATACTAAGGGAGATATTTATTTCTAAATCTTTCATACCACCTTATATTCAGTAGGCTCTTAACAAATATGGGCTTCTTTCTGCAGTTGTTCAGTCTGTTCTGAACCCCAAGGACCCCAGATTAAGGGATTTTAACTCCTTTGAGATTTGACAGAAGTAGTAAACTTAAGCTTTTGAGGCAGTGGCAGGTGGCTCTGCATCCTGCACAAATAGGGCTAAATCTTATCTTTATTTAATGAGGGGGAAGTGAAACCTCCACTTCATCACTGAACATTTGTCAGTATTTCCTATTTCTAGGAAAAAATGGCTGCTTACCTGTTTTTGATTTCCCTATTGACTTTCACTTTTCAATTTCTTAAGCTCAAATATAATGAAGCAGCCTATAAAACCTAAGGTCAGGCTGAAGACCAAAAAAGTTATCTACTCCAGAGATCCTGAAGCTGGGATCCAGGTATACACATCCACAAATGAGCCTGACAAATGAAATGCCATGTAAAACTTTGTGGGTATTTTTGTAAATATATTTTTCAAAAAAGAGAGGGTCTATAAAAATTCTGAGGTTCTCAGAAGGGTCTATAACTCTAAAAATATGATCCAATGCTTATCAAGCCATAATAATGGGAAAACTAAAAAAACCCCATCACACTGTCTCATTAAATGTCCTTGGAAAAAGGTCCCATTCTAGATCACCCAAGATCTACAGACAGGAAGTTCTTTCTTAAGTCTACCCTAATTCTTTGGCACCTCCTCCCCATGCAAGCCCTTGGTAAATTCAGTGGAAATAGCAAACAGCTGCTCACCAACACCCACCCCAAAGAAAGAACAAGACATTTCTCACATATCTCAAGCTGCTTTAAATGTTCTTTCTTTGGCAAAGAAGAAAAAAAAAGGAAATATATTTTTGGCCTCTAAACCTTTTCCCACCCATGTGTATTTCTGCAGAAATGTTATCCATATGGTTCCGATTGCTTTCTTCATAATTCATTAGGAATGTTTTGCACTGAGAACTTTTCTGATGACCAAGGAGTCTTTGGAGACTTTTAAAAATGGCTCTCTTAGCCTTTCTTCATAGAGACAGGGAAGTTAAACACAGCCAAATGCAAATGAACTAAAACCTGAAAAGGTTGGACTTTTATGCAAAACTCAAGCCATAAGGCTTGGGTAAGTCTTACATCTGTCCATGCAAAACCTTCACCTCCTCCTGCAGGCACAGGAGCTGATAAATACTCCACTGGCACAGAAGATGCAATGGTCTCAGCCACTTAAGTTGATATTTGGAGTTGGGTGTGATGACCCCATTAAAATTCTAAGCTTTTCTAATCACCCCAATGCCTCTCCATTATTTCCAGAGGACACAGTAAAGAGTTTGGACTTAGACTTGGGTGTGGAAACTCTGAATCCATAACCTACTAGCTGTCCCTTGGCTTGCTACTCAAGTTTTCTAAGCTCCAATTTCCTATGATGTAAAAATGAGTTTGTATTACCTACTCCATACCTCACAGCATTTTGAGACATATAAAATATAATATAGGGAAGCTTCAAATTAAATGCCTGGTGCATGATAAAAGTTCAAAAATTCTCTCTTTCCCTCTTCTCTTTTTCTCTAACAAGAGTTGAAACTGGGAAGGGTTCCATGTTTCTTGAGGGAAATATTAGCTGTGTGGGATGGAGGAGAGGAAGATAGGAAAATATTCCTTAGTGCTAAGTCTTCTCTTTCTAAGGCATCTGGACCACAGCCCATCTTGGGAGACTGATTAAAACAGAAGAGCTAAGAAGAAATTAGTCATATCTTGGGCCTCCTCCGAAGCTGCCTAAATAGGTTGTTTCAGACTGATTTCAAAACTACATTCCCAGCAGGGCTGCTGTGCCTACTCTCACTCAAAGAGAGATGATGCAGAAACAGAGAGAAAAGAAGGAAGTGATAAAGGACAAGATGGGGTAGAGAAAGACGAGAGAAAAGGCAGGGGAGAATGAAAAAAGGAAGGAGGGAAGAACAGGAGACGTCAACCTGGGGCTGCATACTGAAATGGGTGGGAGAAGCTGCGTTTGTGGTGAGTGTATTATCTCTTTGTGGTTGGAATCAAAGTCAGAACTTCCTCAAGAACCTCTGCCCAGGATTTCAACCTGAAGTGGAGGGAAGGAGAAAATAGTCCAAGCAAAAAGGAGAAGTTTTTACCAGGCAGAGAGAGAAAGCCATCACTTCCTTGGTCAGTAGCTGGAGAGCTGTCCGTGGTGCTGACCACCCGTGATTGGGATTAGGGTGAGGAGAAGCAGAGAGGAGCCTGGAAGCGCAGCACTACTGCTCCCCTCTTCTCCGCCCACCCCACCCCACCGCGCCCCCGTCCTGTGCTGCTGAGACCCGGGCTCATTCTGGTCAGTTCTCTCTCTCCTCCTCGTTTATTTCCTCCCTCCCCGTCAATTAAATAATTTTCTCAAGTTCTCAATTCCTCACTCAGTAAATAATGTATCTTCTGTTTTGTTTCACAACTCCTCTCCCTCTAATTAACTCATCAGGCCCTAGATCCTTCCAGGTCTCCCTAGTTATCACATCTCTCTTACCATCCTTTGCATACAAATAGTATTAATGACAATAGCAATCCTAATTACAGGTAACATGCTTTGAGTGCTTACTGAGTGTCAGGAAGTATTCTAAGTACTTTTACGTACACTAACTCATTTAAATCTTACACTAACCATGCTAGGTAGGTATTGATATTCTCTTATTATGCAGGTGAGAGATTGAGGCTTAAGAGGTAAGAAGTGTGACCAAGATCACATAGTTACAGGATTCCAGCTGGTACAGAGCCTGCACTTTTACTGAATCCGGGTTCCTTTAAATTTCTCATCACTTTTTCCTTATTGCTCCCTGTACCTCCATCTGGCAGCTTCACTGTGGTCTCCTACCACTGCCTAAGTTTCCAGGGGCTGTGAGTCTTCCTTGCTGATTTAGTTTACATTTAAAAAGGATGCCAAGTAAGCAAATATACAGAATATGCACTGTGTGAGAATTCTGATCGTGTACTGGCCTTCTTTCCTGTTTCAGGCAGAGGCCCCGTGTCAGCAACTGCAGCCTGTATCTCTGGCTGAATTCCGTGTCTTTGGCTCTCTGTATTAATACCCTCGCTCCCATAGTACTCTCACCCCTTCCCTGCCTCTCGGTGGGAACTAGCCTTTGGCTTTAACCTCGAATATGGCAGGCGGCCCCCTTGCCTAATTTTTCCTAGCAGACTATGCCAACATTATTATAATACATGTTCTAACAACAATCCTATTCTTAGAGGCATACCACAACCCTGTCGTTCCAGAGCTTGTTCGATCGAGAGAACTTTGCGTACCCTCCGCGTTCACTCCTACATCCTGCCCACCTAGAGAAGAACCTGCTTAATTCTGGGAGGTTATGTGGGCTCACGCCTACAGATACCGAGAAACAAACAGTCAAATACTCATAGAGAGGCACATAGATACAAACAGACCCACACGGGCACCTCCCCAGACGAAATCACACTCGGACAGATACAGACACACAAGCACCCGCATACCCAGAAACACGCAGATACTCGCGAAGCACACAGCCACAGACGCGCTTAAGGACACCAGGATGCGGGTTTCTCAGTCCCTTTCGGTGCTCACTCGGGGACACGCCACCCTATCCCCAGACCCAGGAGACTCCCCAATGGCTCAGCCTCAGACCACCCAGGCCGCCCCTCCCTGCAAAGAGGCCGCCTTCTTCTCTTCTTCCTCCTCTGCCTAAAGATGTACAAAACACTCCTCAGAATAAACCGGGGCTCTGGGCTCCTCCCTCCCCGCCCCCGGCAGCCGCTCCCCCATTCATTTTCGTCCGTCTCCGGGTAAGTCCCTCCCCCCGCGTAGCCCGGCCTCCCCTGCTCCCCGCCCTGAGACCGCGGCGCACTTGGACTTCCCTCTCCATTCGCTAGCCGCCTCGCTCCGGGTCCCCACGGCTGTGAACTGATCTGGCTGGGGGGAGGAGGAAAGCTCAGCCGAACGAAAGAGAGAGGGAGGGAGAGCGGGCGAACCAGCGAGAAAGCCGGGGGCAGAGGGAATAGTGACCGCCTTCCGGAGCCGGGATTCATGCCTGTCCTCGGGACCAGCCAAGGGGACTTTACGGCTGAGTATGAGCCAGGCTGCTAGGAGCCAGGTACCCTCACGCCTGCAGTCCCCGCGCCGTTCCCGGTATGCGAGCTGGACGCAGGGCTCTCCCAAGTTCCCACCAAACCGAATAAAAAGCGTCCGCCTGCAGCTCTCCGCCAAAGACGGACATTGACTCCAGGTAAGGCGGTGCCGGGGCGCAGCGCCCCACAACCCATCTGCCCTTGGAGACAGCCCCGGGCCGCATTTGGGGAGCCCCCGCCCGCCCCGCCCCCTTCCTCCCAGCACCCTTCCGCTCTTCCCTTGCCTCCCGCCACCTCTAAGTCCTCTCAGGTTCCCGCGAAGGGGGGGGTGCTCAGTATTCTGGGGTTCAAAGGGTTAAATGCGGCTTTTAGTAAGTGGCCTCTGTGATCCCCGGCGCGCTCCCGACGTGTGTACCATGGTGGGAACTTGATGTGGTGCTCGTGTGTGTTTGCGTGTGCAGCGTCGCCTTCTGCGTTTGATGCCTGTGTTTGTGATGTGTGTGTGTGTGTGCGTACACAGGAGGGGTAAAGAGGGGTCCTATAACCTAGTTAAGACGCGATGTGTGTGCGCATGTTTGTACGTATGTGTTTGTATGTGTGCGTTGTGTGTCTTTTTAATTAGGTCTCCAGCTTACACGGAATGGGATCCTTACTACAGGATCACACAGCCATTGGGAAACCCGCTGTGGACTTCCTCTTGGGGCTCTGGGCTTGGGGTTGGGGGAGGATTATGGGGATGAGGACGTTACCTTATTTAGCCCAATATTGGTATCCTTGAAGGAAAATTCTGCAAAGGATGGAGACCTGCTACACTTGGACTCACCGTTTCATATGAAAGAGAAATGGCCAAATGTTGAGGCGATGAGATGCTGTCACTTTAAATTCCACACTAGGCAGGCTCCAGGATTCTGATGGGAATTTGGAGTCACTGGGTAGTGGGTGACATAGAAAGGGAGAAGTCAGCAATGAGCTCCTTATCTGTGGTTTGACAAGTCTGGGAGAGACTCTGCTCTGCTTCCACGTTTGTAATTGTTACAGCATAACGGCACCTTCTGCTTCTGGTGCTTTGGGAGAGGATCTGGGCAAGTTTGCATGGATCCCCTTGAAGGAAAAGGAGAAAGAGTCCCTCAGGGACTTGCTCATCCATTGCAGTTACACAGGGTCTCCAATTCCTACAAATTTCATTTGGGAGAAGCGCTGGGTGATACGGAAGGAGATGGATGGGGCGCTCTCCTAAGACAGACTCCTTTCTCTCTTCACGGTTTCAGACAGGCTTGGAAAGCCCCAGAGCATCTCTTCCTACGGAACCTCCTCACGGCTCCCCTGAGTGAGGAGGATACTGGGAGAAGGCGAGGGGCAGTGTGTGTGTGCACGCGTTTCAGTGCCGACTGAGACCTACAATTTGGGAGCGGGCTGTGGGTGGAGAACTCATGGCAGGATATGGCAGTAATTGACTTAAACTGCTGTCCTGCTATTTGTACTTCACATCTCTTACTTGGTTCCCGCATACTGCCAAGGGCACGGGGGTGGTGGGAAGATTCTCAGTAAGGAAGACAGTTCGGGCCAAGTCCTTCTTCCCTCTTTCCTCCACCTCCTAGGAGGCTCTCTAGGTAAGTCCTTGGCCACCCTGACCAGGTCCTGCTGGGCTGGGACTCTAGGGCCAGCCATTGATTTGATTCCTGGCTGCCTCTTAAAGGCTTGCCCGACTCAGCAAAAATGCTGAGTTTCACTGCTGTTCATGGCTTCCAGATTCGGCAGCTGTTACTTTTTCAAGGTAAGAGGCAGTGGTTCGGCTCTCAGAAGCAAGGCTAGGGGAGGACAAGGGCTGAGATGCTGGAACACAGCCTCATGTCTGGCTGGGAAGAGGCCACTGAAAGACCTCTTGGGAAAATAAAAGTAGAAATATCCTTGTCTTAAAAATTATTCATATGTATCTTCTGGGGAGAGAGAAAAGCAAACGTGTATTGGCAGGAACCTGCCTTGGCGGGTGGGTGTCCATGCTACCTGCAAGCACTTGCAGACACACCATCCTTTGGCTAGAGGCTGATACCTGAAACTGAAGCCTTTACAGGGCCACAGGGAACCTGCTTCCAGAAACTCACATCAGAAGAGAGCTCCCAAAGTTCATTCTGGATAGGGGTGTGGGGGCAGAGGAGGAGACCCCCCATATAAGGAACTGCTCATATTTTCTCTTTTCAATCCATAGACAATCAAATCTGAAAGGAAAATTAAAGAGGAGACAGGCAGGACTCTGTGGCCCAGAGAGGGGATGAGAATTCCCTCTAGGGAGTTGGTGGTATGCCAGGGCCAGAACCTGTGAAGCCCGACACCCAGGTCATTTGCCACACTGCCCAGGGACTGTATATTGCTCCTCACCCCTGTCCTGCCACTGCACTCCCACCCAAGACAATCGCTTGTCTTCCGTCATCAAACTTCTCATTTTGGAGATGCATCTCAAAGCTGCTCTGCCGAAAACATGACCCTGGGGAGAGGGGTCTAATGCCTCAGTCATTCTCCTCACTAAACAGACAAACAGATAGACAGACAGACAGGCAGACACACACACACACACGCACAACATACATTCTTTCTCCAGTGCCTTCAGAGAATTATACACGGGCAGGAATCCAATACTGGCTATGACTGTAGTGCATCTGAACTGTACCTGAGCTCTTCATTAAGGAATGGTTTGCTTTCCATAGAGCCAAGTGTATACCCATCCACTGATGCAAATACTTCCAGCAAATTAATGTCTTCATATTAATGAGAACCTCACCCTCGTATATATTACACATCCCACAGTCATTGTGGCCTGTGCGGGCACACATGCATACCTGCGCTCATACAGACATGTGCATACATAGATCCAGAAACCTTTCCTACTTGCCGTATTCCCCAAAAGGGAATTGCAACCTCCGCACCAATTTGTGTTCCTGTATATAAAGGCATCACCCACAGGAAGACTGGGACATATAGTCACAGGGAAAGAGAAATATAAAGCCCTATGAAAGATGGGCTTTTGAGAAGTCAGAATCAGGCCCACACAGGAGTATGCTCCCGGACTCCTGGGTGTGTGTTTTGGGGTGTAGACGAACATTGACAAAAAACATGGGGGTTTCAGGCCCATCTGCAATAGAGCCTTTTCCAAGCAGGCTTTTCCGAGGCTGGATGGCACTTCAGTTCCCAGAAGGGGGAGCTGTGACTCCATTTCAACCAAAGAGAAACAGCTTAGAGATTCCAAATCAGCTCCTGGGCCCCTGTTGAGTTTAGATGGTCCAGCTGAGGCTGCAACGTATTTATTTGAAACAGCACAGGTAGGGACCTTAAAAACAGTCTCTACACTCTCTCCTGCTCAGTCCAAATAAAACATCTTTGTGCTTGCAAGAATTTGTACTATTGACCACAAAACCCTCTATTTGTCTGGAAAGGTCTTTGCCCAAGGGGCCTTCAGCTGTATGGACACATTTTCTGATTTGCATCCTCTGGTTTGTCCCCTCCCAATTCCTTAGACAAATCGCCAATGTATATCACCTGAACAGGCGCTAAGGTTAGGCATACCCTGCCCTTCTTCTCTCCCTGCATCACACTCGATGAATTCCAAAGATTAACAAATTGGCCAATGAATTCCTGGTGATCATGTTAAAGACAAGATGGGAATTGTGTGAAGAAGACAAACCTTCAAATGTCATTCCCCAAATAATCCCCCTCATTGTTTTTCATTCTAATCTTTCCGCAAGGAATACCTTTATCTTGTCTCTTTTATTTTTCAACCTCAACATCTACTTTATAAAATCCCACCCATATTTCAACATCCAGCTCAAATGACCCTTCCAGGAAGTCTTCCCAAAATCTTATTTTGGAATTAATCTCTTTATCTTCTGTTCTTTTGTATAATTTTCTCTGAAACTCTATTTTAACTTGCATCTCTGTTTGTCCTACTTGATAGCTCTGTGGGTATATGTCTAGCTTGCCCTCCTCCATATGGTCTGTTTAGGAGCATTTTTTTTAATCCCCAAGGACTGACACATACTAGTTGTTCTATTAATGTTTGCTATTGCTGTTTTCCAGTCTCAGCAGCAGCTGTAATCCCTCTCTGCCCCCTCTCTCTGTCTCTCTGTCTCTTTCCCTCTCTCTCATTGCTTCGTATTCACTCAAAGCAATACAATTATGGCTTCAAAATTGCATGACTGTACCTACAATACAGGGATATCAATGATGATACAGACAGGTAACATTACTTGAAGTGAGCACATCCTTACTGTGTTACAGGAATTGTTCTCATTTAATCTTTCTTCTCACCTAGTGAGGCAGATATAGCCCCTATACAGAATAGGATAGTGAAACTCTTGCTGGCTGGTCTCTGGCCTAAGGTCACATAAAAAACAGATAGGACTTGAACCTAAGGCCTTGCTTTGGCATCTCACTCTTTCCAGTGTACCAATGACTTAATAGTAACCACTGTGGATGGCAAACAGGATTGGGTTGTTCAATAGATGCTAGGAATAGTCAGGGGCTTATTATTAACTCTTTGAAATTGATGTTATAAAGGAGTCATGAAGTCATTGAGTCAAAAGATCTGTGTTTTCAGGTTTCTCAGTAACAAAACCTTTCTCCTCATTGAAGAATCAAGAATCTTTTTTGTAACATCTGTAACACATAGCCACTCAGTCTCATTTGTAGTACCTTCAGCAATAGCAAACTTAGTATCACACAAACCAGCCTATGTTCTATAGAAAGAGGTTTATTGGAATCTTGACCCTAAATCTGCCTTCCAAGACCTGACATCACCCAACCAGTATAATTCTCTCCCAAATGCCAGCTCTTCATGTATTGTGGAAGCATGATTGCATTACCGGGAGTATTCTTGTTTAGACTACATGGGGCCATTTTCACAGCCTCATCTCCTGTACCATTCGGCCCCTGACCAAGCTGGCCATTGTCTTGCGGACATTATCTAGTTTATCTGAGTTATAGGGTTTAGAAACCACAAAGGTGGGGAGGGTGACATGAAATTGAGAGATTACAAGCAGTCATCCATTCATTCACTTATTCAACAAATATGGGATTCTCACTATTTTTCAATTACTGCTCTAGATCGATCCTGTCAAATAGAACTTTCTGTGATAATGGTTGTGTTCTCTGGGCTCTCCAGTATGATAGCCATTAACCACATGTAACTGCTGAGGACTTAAAATGTGGCTGTATTACTGATGAACTACACTTTTCATCTTAGTTTTACTATAATTTAAACAGTTATTCGTGGCTAGTGACTAGTGTGATTGAAAAGCACAGACCTAGACATTAGAAATGTATCATAAATATGGTCCTACTTTCATGGAGCCCCCTAGTCTAGTGGGAAGAGATGGATAATAAATGAATCAAAAATAGATAAATTTCATAGAATTGTAAATGTCATGCAAATAATAATTTGGAGTAATAAGCTAGAAAGAAATGAAGATGGTATAACTTTAGACAAGGAAGTTGGGAAAAAAATTCTCTGAGGAGGTGATATTGGAGCTGAGATTTAAATAGAAGGAACCAGCCATGTGATTATGTGGGGAAAGAATATTAGAGGCAGAAATAAGAACAAAGATGAAATCACTAAAGAGGGGCAAGCTTAGATGATTTAAGGGATAGTGTGGTTAAGCTTTTGAATAAGAAAGACAATGTCAAGAGTTAAAAATAAGAAAGGTAGGCAGAGGGCAGATCACAGAAACCTTATACAAGGTGAAGGAATGAAAGGTTGACATCTTTATTTATTTTTTTGGAATCTCCCTGTTTGGGAAGCAGGTTGTGTGAGCACTTAGCTGAGGAGAGTTTGGGGATTGATAGAAGCTCATCATGAAGTGCTGTCAATGGATTTCCATCGCATCCACACTTTGTCAGTCATTACAGTGAATCCTTCCAAACTTAATCTCTAGTCCTGCTCTGAGTGCTACATACTCTGGAGATACCCAAACCTAAAGAGAAGGGGGAAACAGGAAGAGGGGAGATGGATAGAAAACGAGGAAGGGAATGAACACCTGGGGGGAAGATGATTGAAATGAAATCTGGTGAAAAAGGAAGACGGCTGGAATCAATTTGGGTCAGCAAATATTTATTGCGTGTCTTGTCTGGGAAAGGCCTTGAACAAAATGACTTAGGGGGTATGGTGATGAATCTTGCTAGGGGCTGGCAGTCTAACAGAGGAGATCTGCAAATTTGTAAGTAATTACCATTCAGGGTAGACTGGTAATTGTCATTTCAGAAGTTTCTGTGAGAGTTTGGGGACGTGGAAGATCAGAGGAAGACACAGAGGTAGAGGTGATGAGAAGAAGGGAAAGGGTGGCCAAGACTCAAGGCCTTGGAGATCAGAGACTGTATCTTTTCATTTTATATCCCTCTGCATTCTAAATTTCATGTAATATGAACACAGGGACTCAGGCCCCCTGATTCTAGTCCTGGCTTCAACCACTGTGTATCTGGACCACCTTACGAACATGTCTGCCCCCGTCCTGGGCTTGCCGTCTGCAAACTGAGAAGGGCCAAACTATGTCCTTCCTCCCTGAAAGAGTTTGCTAAGCTCTTTGGAAATGTTACACAACAAAAGTCTTGTAAGAGCAGAGAGAGACACGCGCATGACGGCCATGCTTCATCATAAGGTTTAGATGTCTTCTCAAAAATGAGCAAATCTGAAAGAAGTCACACCTCAGGGCACAGACTGTGGCTCAAGACAGGGTGGCTGAGTGGGATGGATGTGCTGCTATTCCAACTCTCAACATCAGAGTGATTAAGTGGTAGCTTGAAAAACCACCATTTTTCTGGAACACAGTAGCCAAAAAAAGGCTGCCTGGAAATCCGTGGACGGTCCTTGCTAACTGAGGGGGCAAACAAGACAATTAAGAAGATAATGAGGCTGAGGAAAAGTGAAATTAATTTCTTTTTTTTTTCATATGAGGGCGAAGGGGATCTTTGTCTCTCAAAGGAACTTTCTTTTAGAAATTGCAGGTGGACTTAAGAAGCAGAGACTAAATAGAATGAGTATGAGAAAGTTCAGAGTGGTAAATTACCCTGGCTGTCTGCTCTCCAGTGGAGGACACACATAGGAATAGGGAGCCTGGTGGGGACACAAAATATATCATTCTGAACAAATCCCGTTCTGCATTTGCAGAGGTTTGTCTCACGGGTGCAAAGCTGCATACAGCGATGTTGGGACCACCTTGGGAACACCTAGGAGACTGTATCCCCCCAAGGGTGAAGAGCTAGATGCAAAAGGCAATTAACAAAAGTGAGATGCAATCATTTTTGTTAAACTGCGAAGGTTGGAGCAGCAGGCTTCCAAGTAAATGACCTATCTGAACAGCTAAAACCCTTTGTAAGGGTTAACCCAATCCTGGCCCAGAAGGGGTTGCTGAGATACAATTTATCTGGCCTTTCAGAGGTCCTGTGAATGAACCAGTGGGAACCTCTGTGAGAAATAAGGGATCCTAGGAGTAATGTGGCACAGTCAAATTACAGATTACAAGCTGCTTCAGGTGGAGCATGGGCAGTCATCGAGGGTATGACCGCTTTTTAGAGGACCCACACTTCCAAGTGGTCAGTTCTCACATCTCCATTCTAAGAATTTGCAATCCACAAAAGCAGATGAAACTCTGGTGGGCTGTGGAACTCCTAGAGACCTTGGAAACCTCAAGAAAACCTCAAAAGAAGCTTCTGAGAACTATGACACAGGCGTTTGCCTTAAGTGAGTACGTTTTAGTTTATGAGTACACAGTAAGGGATAAACTAGATTTCTCACAGAGTTTGATGGCTCTGAGTTTATAGGCAGACAGGGGAGGACCTAGAAGGAGCCTTGGCTGGCACTATAAAAACATCTTCACAAAGCACGAGGGCCATTTAAACAGTAAAATTAGTGTTTTTTGTTCTGTTTAGGAATGCAGGGGAAAGATTAAAAATAGATTACTTGCAGGGGGTGATAATATGTTTTTTTCTGCTGGACACATTTTGGAGGGACCACTCTTTGGGATAAAATGGTTCTCATCAAATGTCATTGCCAGAGGTGGCCGAGGCAAGGGAAGGCTGAGCGGGGTCATCAAGAATTTTATTCTGAATGCACGTCAACAGGACAGCATCATCCAAAGTCCAGTGAAGCCTTACAAGTGATTACTAAAACTATTACTTGATCAGTCACAGTTTTACCTGCTCTGTTCTCTGTCATCCCTGACAGTGAAAATTATAGACTTAAGCAGAACATAGCATAGAATACAAGGGGGTTCTGGAAAGATTGTTTAAAAATATTTTATTTATTTACATTTAAAAAGAGGGAAAGGAGGGAGAAAGAGAGGAAGAGAAACATTGATCAGTTGCCTCTTGGTACGTGCCCTGACCAGGGACCAGGTCCACAACCCAGGCACATGCCCTGATTGGGAATCAAACTGGCAACCTTTCACTTTGTGAGATGAGGCTCAACCAACTGAGCCAGGTGGTTCAGGGCAAGAGGAGATGGAAGGACCTTCATCCACAATATTTAGAGATGGCCGAAATGTCACAATTATGACACCATTTTTAGTGTGGCGAAGTGTATGTGCCAAGCATGGCATATATTCTTTGTTTTGTAGTGGGAACCTAATAGATCTCTGCCCCGATGTCATCACCTCAGTGAGGACCTCACTTGCCCACCGATACAATCAGCACGTCCTCTCCCACCATGTTACCTGCCGTCCCCAGCACACTCACCTGGCGCCCTGTGTGTTTATCTATCTACCATCGTCCTCACTAGACTGTTAGCTCCGAGGGGTCAGGGGCAAGCCAGTTCTGGTCACTGCTGTATTTGTGGCTCCTGGAGCAGTGTCTGGCACAAAATTAGTGCTCAGTAAACAATGTTTGTTTGTTTTTAAATGAAAACGAAAATCACATTTCATAAAAGACTGTATTCAATACAAATTTCCACCAATGCTACACAGGAGTGTCTTTCATTCTCTGCATTCTTGCCAAGACTGAATGCTGGCATTAAAAAACAAACTGTTAATGCTATATGGCATCACATTGCTATTTTCATTTTTTTATTATTAGTGAACTTGAATATTTTGGGCTTTTTATAGGTTTGTTGGCCAAATGTGTCCCAAATTTCTATTTTTAGCTAGAAGTCCCATCCCTCATATGACATTCGTGTAGTAGATGATCTTATGACTATATGTGCGCTCAAGTTCCGCTAATAGGAAAGGAGAACTCAGCCTTGAACCTTTTCCCCCTATATCTATTGTTCTTCTTTTTCCTACCTATTCTCAACCCCATTCAATATTCTTTTCTATATACATACCTGTGCATGCATGTGTGCATGTATGTTTAGACAAAGAGAAAGAGCATATGTGTGTATATATGTATATATGTATATATATACACACGTATATATATATACATATGCATATATATATAGTATTTTCTCTTACAACATCTGGCTGTCACAGTTCATGTCACCTTCACGGTGCTACTTCATGAGCTTCTTTTAAAAGGGCTAGTGTTACCAAAGGTGGCTTTGGTTATTTCATTCTCAAGAAACATACAATCTTAGCTCTGGCCCAGAGTTAGAAGGCAGCTGATTCTATGACTACTGGTCCTGGCCTCAGTAGCACTTGAACTTACACATCTTAAAGGTGCAAATAAACAAGCCAAGCTAAGTTTCCTGCCGAGGCACTGTGAAGTTAAATTAGTATTTTTGAAAGTCTATGAAGTTGGCAGCCAGAAAATACTGGAAAAGGGGAAGATATTGATGGTGTTGACAGAGGAAGGAGGGAAAGAAAAATGCAGGTTATTAAGGAGGTTTACAAAGCTTCCCATCAGCAGAGCCATCTATACCATGTCCTGAACCCTGTCAGATAGATGCCTTTCTCATTTAGATGTGTATGAGACAAGGATGGAAGGCAGGGCCTGCGTGACAGAATAGTTGATGATTTGCAACAATGGACTTGACTTAAGACAATAAAAACCCAGCAGCAATAATCAACCTTGGTTTTGGGAGGCCACTGCACTGCTAAGAGCTGGATGATGCCTTAGAGGGCAGATGGCAGGAGCTCAGGCCAATGAAAGAATGTTATGTCTTCTGTCTGATGATATGAGTTGAAGATCTGATGTTGTCACTTATTATATAACTTGGGGCAAATCCTTTCACCTCTGAGCCATGAGGTCCTCATCAGGAAAATGGGGAGGATAATTTCAACTTCAGAGTATGACTATAAAGGGTAAATGAGATAAAGTGTATTATGACATGTAAGTACTTGGTAAAATAAATTGTAACGATGAGGAAGGGGGGAATCCTGAGGAAAAGGATGATAAACAAAGTTCACACAAGAGCAAGCAGCATGCTCTGCTGTCAATCAGCTGCTCTCCTCTATGCACTTACTGGATACCCTGGTCCTACAGATTGGAAAACCACACCAAGAACTACAGTGACATGGGCTGCAGAGGGCTAAGGTATTAGAACCAACTCAGATACTGTTGAATCTTAAAGAGAAAATAGTTTACATCTAAAAAAATAAGAGAAAGTTAAACTGGACTATGGTGAAGATAACTTTCAGCTCTAATGGCCAATTATCCTCTGTCTTATTCTGGTTTCTGACCCATGGTAATATTCAGAATAAAGAAATCTGTCTTAGTCATTTGACATATTTTAGAGCCTTTTCCTACTCTCAATCTCTCCTCTAATTGCTGGTATCACGTTGCCACATAGCGGGGACAAGGGATTGGTAAAAATGATTGAGCAAGCTCATTTGCAAGGTAGTGCCTCAAACCTGGTAATAATCTCTTTCCTACAAGACATTTCCAGTTGGAGAACATACCTGGGGTCATGGGCAACATTTCCTCTAATGCAACAGGGTGTAATAATAATAAAAAGTAATAATAGTTAACATTTATATGATGTTGATGATCTGCCAGGCATTGTTCAAAGCACCGGTCATATAAACTCATTAAATCCTCACAATATCTCTTTGAGGAATTGCCATTGTCATTCTCATTTTATAGATGAGGAAACTGGCACGGAAACATCAGGTAATCTGGCCAAGGCCGTAGAGTCAGCCAGCGGCAGAGCTGGCACTCCAACTGCAGCGTGCAAGCTTCCGACCACTTTCAAGTCAGACAGAGTCCCTTTCTTTGACATGACATCGACTCAGTGTGTAGCCTTGGACAAATGGCACTACTCCACCTGAGCCGTGGCGTCCCTGTCTCTAGATTGGGGGATGCAGCATCTATGCATGACTGTTAAGAATATTTAACAAGTCATTAAGAGTGGTGGCAGAGGGGTGCATTCAGAAGTAAAAGAGAGGAATGAAGGCAGGGATTGTGGTGTATAAAATGGGGCTGACAGCAGTACCTCCCTGACAGTCTTGCTGTGAGAATGAATGTCATGTACATATAGCACTGTGCAACATGCCTCATCTATAGTAAGGGTTCAATAAGTGGCACACGTGACATTTATTGACATGGACGTATTTTTTGTTGAATTATTAGTTAGAAAATATAGAAGGTACAAAATACTGTGTATAGCATGGCTTCAAATGCACCCTAATGTTTGAGTGGTTAACTCTGGGTGATTCATTGGGAAAGAGTTTTATTCTCCCTTTTATATTTACCTGTCTTTCATAATAGTTCTCTAATGAATATTTGTTACTTAGGTAATTAACATTTTAAGTAGTAGAATTTTGGGGATCAGGGAGCCAGTCTGATAGGAGGCATGTGTGCAAACTGAGATAATACAGGTAGCTGAAATTGGAGCCACAGCATGTTAGGGAGCAGAGAGGGCGTCTGTCTCTGTGAGCCATGAAGGTTAAGCAGCCAGTCGGAGAGGTGGAGAAAAGGCATTCCACGTAGAGAGTGGGAGAGGAAATAGTTCCTCGTGACTGCAGAGCATGCTGAGGGGTGGAGCTAGAGAAATAATCTAGGGATGCACCATAGAAAGCCTTGGGGCTCATATTCAGTAATCTGTGTTTAGAAAATTGTTGGTAGCTGTTAAAATGCTTGACTTGATTAGATCTGGGATTAAGGAAGATAGGGAGGAGGGGAGAGAGGAAGTCTGGGGCCAAGTTATGGTAATGGTTCAGACAGAGGATGTCCTTCTAGGCTGGGGCGGTGACAAGGGAGTGGGTGGACCGGAGAGACACTGTGACGGTGGGGCGAGGGAGAGGGAGGGGTGGAGGATAACTTCCTCTGGGGTGGTGTAACATCTAGGCCTGCTTTCTCTACATATTGCTTCCCAAACCAGCAGGGTCTCAATTATCTCACCCTGGGCTGTGAAATTCATAAAAAAAAAGTTCTCAAAACAAAATTAAGTGTAATTTGCTTTAATTGAAAAATAAACACATGCCATGTACAGCACTCCCAAGAGTAGGGGAAAGAGCAGAAAATGAAATGAACAATTGGGTGTGGTAGGCCCTCCATTATTGGAAATCTTGAAAGGAGAATTGGTATTGATTGACACAATGAATTCAGGGTTAAATTCAGGAATGGGAAGTGAGGGCTTCTCTTGAGGTATTGGTTTTCTTAATCTTTTATGAAGTCATTTGTATTATTATTAAGAACATGATAAGGCAGCTATGGGATAAAGGAAGGACTGCTGAGCTTGGGGTCAGAAAATTTAGATTGGATACTTTTTCCCCTCACATTAATTATGTGATCTTTGGCCAGTTGTTTCAGTTAAACCTCAAGCTCCTCATCTGTAAAGTGGGGATAATAATCCACACATCATTGGATTCCAGTGAGGACTGTATAGCTATTATCTATGGGCATTCTAGCATATTCTTAAGAGGTGGTGGGGAAAGAGGAGGAGGATGAAAGAGAAGGGAGGAGGAAAAAGGTGGAGGAAGGTTAGAAAGAGGCAGTAGGAATGAAGGACGAGAAAGAGCTTGGCAATGAGTCTGATTGACTCATTCCATCTCACAATATTTACCGAGTACCTTCTAGCCTCAGGCCTTGTGTTGATGCTGGGGCTGGAATGGCAAACAACCCCTAAGCCTCGTTTCTATGACACCTGTATTCTAGCGATGGATACTCTCAATCTCTAGGCCATAGGATGGAGTCTAGGGGGGAGACTGGGCTAAAGCACATGTTTGGAAAGCCTTGAGATGTGTTTTAGGAGCTCTTATTGGGCATTTTTTTCTCTTTTTAAAACCACTCTGCCTTCCTCATTTATGTGCAGACACTTCAACCCTGACTTCGGTTCTGCCTGTCTCGGGGGAAACGTGTAATAAACACATTTGCATCTAGGTGTTGGTGGCTTGGAATTGTAAGTTCTAAGTGTCAGATTCTCATAATATTGGCATTTTAGAATCATAGTTGTAGAATTTTAAGATCTATCAAACCTTGGAATCAGGGAATCTTAGAATAATATAAAGACTCAGTCAGAATCTCCTAGACTCATAGAATGTAATATTCATGGAATATAAAAATAAACTGTTAGTACTGCCAAATCTTAAAAATCACAGAATCATGAAATTAGAGTCTTTTAGGAGAGAATGGAATTTTATGGTTATCTGGTCCACCCTCCTGCCCAGTTCATGGAAAATACCAATGTAGCACTAAAAATACAAACATTTTTGAGAATCTCTATACAGGAAAAAGGTGGCTATAAGGAAGATATAATACTTAATAACACTAATGGTAAGTTGGCACTGATGGTGGAGATGGGTGGAGTTTCTGAGTGTCATAAAAGTTCTTGGTGGGGTGATCATTGACTTTGCTGACATCTGAAACAGCTTTATTTTCATCGAAAACTTGAAGCAAAATAGGAAGTAAAGACTTTACTCACTCCATCCCTGCTGTAATTCTTTATGTTTGTCAATCTTAGCCATGCTGTCATTTTAGAAAATAGTCCCCTAAACAGTGGTCTTCTTTCTTTGGACTGTAAGCCTCAGAAGGTTAGTAGCGACATGTGGTTCTATGTGACTTCTACAAGGTTTCTAGACAAGTGTTTTGCATAGGATGGCTTTTTGGGCACCTAGTCTTTCTGTCTCTTCCCCCAGAGGTCTCTCCTGTATACATATGGTAGGTCCACTACTGTTGGTCTGCGTCCTTGCTCATGTTTTCTCTGAAGTATTGGATTGTTTGGCCAAGACTTTTAAAATTTTTAACCTGGCACCCATTTTATATGTGGCAGTTGTTTCTTCCACATTCTCTCAGAGGACCTCAGATGGAACAGCATATTTTAACAGGTGTGGGAAGAACCTAGCTTAAAGAAGTCTGCAGTGTATAGAACTCTTTGCTGTGTACCATGGGAGCTGTGTGTGTGTGTGTGCATGTGTGTGCATGTGCTGCTCACATATACTGTGAGTTTGGGTATTGTCCACCTGAGCATGCAATTGCATCTGAAAGTATTCATGGATTCCTATGTGCATTCATATGTGGATGAACTTATGTGGAAATGGATGTGCTCACGAATAGGTAAGATATGTAAATGATTATGTGGCTTTTGACATACCTTTGTTGAGCATCTAATGTGTTTCTCACAATGAAGTAAGTGTTTTCATGCATGCTACTGTATTTGATTTTAAAGCCATGAAGTTACTGTAGGTATTACAGTTTCTATTTTGAAGGTGGGCCAACTAAGGCTCTTAGAATTGAAGTGATCAGGGCTGGTGTTTGAAATAGAGTCTATTTAACAATTTTTTTGTTTATATGTTGATTTGAGTGTACCAGTGTGTGAATGCAGGTTGTGTGTGTATGTGTGTTCACACTCATGCTCATGGACATGTAGGTGTGCATGCATTTCTTTTTTTTTTGACATACATTATTTTATATGCATGGGTGTGTGGCTATATGAATATGTATATAGTAAACATATATGCACCAGCTGAAACTATAATCACCCAGCAAAGTAAATCTTGGTCTTGGGGGTCAGGGGCATGTGGACAGCTTGAGCTGTATGGGAATAGCATCCAAGAGACAGAGAATTTGTACTCAGGTTTTCCCGCCTATGTGCTCCACTATCCCCTCCACATCCTCTCAGAGTTTCCTATGCTGGGGATTTTCTCAGGCTACGATCTGAACCCACGTAAATCTCAGGCAGTCTGACACCCAGCCAAGGCACATAAACCTTCCAAATGCACTGCACTGACACTCCAAGGGGCTGAAATAGAACTTTGAAATTCTCCTTCACTTTTAATTAAAAAAAGATTTAGGCCAACCCTGGGTTCCCAGTTCTATTTAACCGAGACTACTTTTAACCGTTGTTGTATTTTTATTGTTGCAAATGCGACGCACCGATCCATCTTCCTCGTAATGCTTCTCGGTTTCTCCTCCATCTGTTGAAGAGAAAACATTTGCAGAAATTTCTCGGCTTCTCTCCAAGGCCTGAAACTTCAGCTGTAGCAAGTAATGCAGTGCAGGAAATGGGCTTGGCCATCAGTGAAATCAGGAAATTGGAAAAGTCTGTTTTCAGTACCTTTTTGGTTATCATTTCCCCAAACTAAAGGTTCTCCCATGTGCCCAGCCAGGGTCACCGTGCTCTGCTGTTATGCTGGGCACCCTACATTTAGTTTTCTTCACTTTTCTTCACATGGAAACCTCAGTGCTGTTCTAATTTTTGTCTGTCCCCAATTCTAAGCTAGATCCCACATACTTTTTCTAATAAACTATTATTAGTTCTTAATAAAATCTGACATTGGCACTGGAAGACTTGAGTTCAAGTCCTTACTCTGCCATATTTTAACTTGGCAGGTTACTCAAATACTCTGAGTCTGGATTTCCTGGGAATGCCCCAGGATGCTGTGAGGATCAAATGGTTTAATTAAAACCCAGAATGCTCTGCAAATTGTGAAATGCTGCACTCATGCTACACTTATCAAATCCTGCTATTCCGTTGTCAGTTCTTTTTGTTTGTTTATTTTTCTATCTACTTAGTTATTCATGGAACATTGCTGGGTGGATGCCGTATACCATGTCCTGCTTTACTGTGGGTGATACTGATATGAATAAGGCAAAGTCCATATCCTCTAAAAGCCCACATGTAGGACAACATAATAAGCATTGGCATAGAGTCATGAGTAGGCTGTTTTCCTCTTCCTGCAGGACCAAGGGATTCTTCAATATTCAGTTCAAGGGGGTGGCCTTGAACTGAATATTAAAGATACAGGGTTTTAGGTTTGGTGTGGGGATAGGGTAGGGCAGCATTCTTGGTGGAGGGATTGGCTTGGGAAAAGGTAACAGAGGGGTGAAACAGATTGAGACATGCTGAAAAGACCTGCGGGCAATTTAGAAGGCAAAGGCAGAGATGCTGGAAAGAGGCACGGAAAGTGAAACATGGATAATAATGGAGTAAAGTGACAGCAGCTCAGAGTCGACATCTCGAGGTGGGAGGAGCCATTGATAGATATAATCAAGAAAGTAGCCCAATGCAATATTGTGATTTATAGTATTTGGCCTTCATCCTCCTTTCTGGCAGAGAGCTTCAAAAACCCTTGGAATTTCCTAAGTGATGAGAGAGATACAGGTGTCTTTTGTTATGTTAATGAGGTAACTTGGAAATCGTGCCTGGGTGCTGGTTGCCTATGAAGCCCACCACGTGATTAAGAGGGTTGAAACTTTCAGCTCTACCCCACTGACCTCAGGGGAAGGGAAAGAGGCTGGAAGTTGAATCTTTCACCAATGGTTAATGAGTTAATCAATTATGCCTGAGTAATGAAGCCTCCATAAAACCCTCAAAAGGACAGGGTTAGAAGAGCTTTGAAGGTTGGTGAACATGTGGAGGTGCTGGGAGGGGGTGCACCTGGAGAGGGCATGGGAGCCCTGTGCCCTTTCCTCATACCTTGTCCTATGCATCACCTCTCTGGCTGTTCCTGAGTTATATCCCTTCATAATAAACCAATGACCTAGTGAATAGACAGGTATCCTGGGTTCTGTGAGCTGCTCTAGCAAATTTATTAAACCCAAGGAGGGAGTCGTGGGAACCTCTGGTTGATAGCAGGCCAGTCAGGAGAACAAGTGATTACCTGGACTTGTGAATGGCATATGAAGTGTTGGGGGAGGGATGGTCTTATAGGACTAAGCCCTTCACCTGTGGGATATGATGTAATCTCTGGGTAGATGGTGTCAGAATTGAGCTGAATTGTAGGACACCCAGCTGGTGTCCAAGCATTGCTTGTGGTTGGTGTAGCAACACCCCACCCCACACACGCATTGAAATTGATCTCAGGCCCTGGCCTCTGTGGTTCAGTGGGTTGAGCGCCGGCCTATGAGCTGAAAGGCTGCCAGTTTGGTTCCTGGTCAGGGCACATGCCTGGGTTGCAGGCCAGGTCCCTGGTTGTTCAAGAGGCAGCCAATCGCTGTTTCTCTCCCTCTGTCTCTTCATCCCTTCCTCTCTCTCTAAAAATATATAAATAAAACCTTAAAAAAAAAGAAAAAAGAAATTGGTCTCAGAACACCAAAAGATCCAATTATAATGATAACTGCATTTTACCAAGCATTTAATTATTGTATATCTGTGGCAGACACTGTGTTGATGGTTTATGTTACTAATTTCATCAAATGATCAAAAGATAAGATGCTCTGAAGAGGTACAATTTTGTCTGATGTGGGAATGAGGCTAAAAGAATGGACTCGACTTGCCAGCACAGATAGTGGGCTCCAGTTTGAGCCCAAACCAGGTTGGTCTGCCTATAGTGTCTGCTCTTTTTCTCTCTGCTCTCTAAATGGGCATTTTAGGGATATCTGGTTAGCTATGGACCTGGGAAAGAGGTAGAGGCTGAACAAGTAACAATTATGGTTACTGTAAGGGTAAGAAAGTCCCTTAGAACTCTACAAAGAAGTCACTCTAATTGTGGAATTTCAGTCAAAATTTCCAGCCTTTGCAGGAAATTTTGGAGCAAAGAGGGGAGTTTGTGTGAGCAACTTTCTGGTGCACCCAGGAGAGGAGGTGGGAATCTGGGAGGAAGTTGGGTCTTCGGGCTTTTGTTAATTAACATCCTTCACTTTGACTATAGTGAGTTCTTAGGAGATGCCTAACATTTCTGGATAATGTAATGGCAGCTGCCTTCCTTGGCAATCCACCAGAGACAGAACCCTAAAGTGAAAGGGCCATAAAACAACACATAAACTTTATTTTTTGTCCTTCTCTAATTACGTTTTTATAGCATTTTTTAAGTTCTTGAAGGAAGAGCCGTAGAACCACATACCCCATGGTTTGAAATGTCTCTGAGATTTTTAACCTCTTTGTTGATTTGTGAATGCCAGGACCCACAGCCCTCAGTTCCACCTCAGTCTGTTGCTGTCACATCTGCCTGTTGATTTCCTTTTGTGCATGCCTTTTCATGCTGTTCTCCTTTGGTCAAGACTAGTAGATTGATGGCTCTTAAATGCTGGTCTGAAATTTGTGTCTAAATTTGAGGCACAATCTTTTATTTTGGGATTATACCCTCCCTATTTTATGTTGCTAGGTAAAATGTATGTTGTCCTATAAACTGCTGGTAATAGTAATTGCCATTTTTGTTCAATTTAATGCCCTTTTCTAGAACAAAATACATTGAGAACATTATGTTGGTCCCCAAAAGTTGGTTTTACAGATTCA
The DNA here is from genome assembly GCA_004024845.1 of Tonatia bakeri. Classification (NCBI taxonomy): domain Eukaryota; kingdom Metazoa; phylum Chordata; class Mammalia; order Chiroptera; family Phyllostomidae; genus Tonatia; species Tonatia bakeri. The sequence continues at coordinate 120,236 of PVIA01002540.1, forward strand.
ACTTGGCTGTGGAACCTGGAAGACTGTTGCTGATGCTGTAGGTCATGCAGAATAGGTCTGTTTCTCCTTCCACCTTCAGATCCAGAATACTATTACGATATCTTTGCATATTTTATCACTTCCTGTAATACCTCAGTAATGTCTTGCCAATGGTAGGTCCTCATTACATGTGTGATAAAGTAAGTGAATCTCCAGGTAATCAAATATGTATTATGTTCAGGGCTACTTGGTATAGTGAAACATACACAATAATGTAAACAAGTTTCAGTTTTATATGAAGCTTACAGTCAAGACTTCAGTATTGAGTAAGCGTTGGTTAAGGGCTTGGGTTCTGGAACCAGACTGCTTGGGTGTGAGCCCACTAACTAGCTATATAACTTCAGGCAGCATTCTTAAAAATGTACTATCTCATTCACCCAATCTGTAAAGTGGGTATGGCAGCATTGTTGTGAAGATTATGTGAGTTTATCCAGGTAAAGATTTTACAACAGTGGCTGATACACAGGAAATGCTCAACAGTTGTTAATTCTCATCATTAGGGGTCACACTATCAGAAATGATGGAGTTGTAAGCCCAGGTTGACTTGGATCATAAGACCAGGTGCATATTCCTGCTCCACAACCTATTAGTTGAGTAAAGTTGAAAGTCACCTAATCTCAAATTCAAAACTAACAGTCAGTACAGCTTTAGAGAAAGCTAATGTGCATAGGATGAAGCTGAAAAAGCCTCCAATGAAGACAGGCCTTACAGGGGTGTCCAACCTGCAGCCCAAGGTGGCTGTGAATGTGGCCTATACAAAATTGTAAATTTACTTAAAACCTTTTTATTTTGCTCACCAGTTTCCATTAGTGTTTGTGTATTTAATGTGCCACCCAAGGCAAGTCTTCTTCAAGTGTGGCCCAGAGATGCCAAAAGGTTGGATGCCCCTGCTAGAAGATGCAGGGTATTGCTATAGAGAAGGCAGTGAGATGGGTGGCCTAGGAGCTGAAGTAGCCTACGGAAAAGGTTTAGAGCCACAGTTTCCTGTTTCTGGAAAGTTCTTTGAAGAATTAGTAAGATTAATTTTTTTTCTATTAGGGTGGAGGATATTGGAGCTATTGCATTTGATGGGACTTTTTTTTTTGTAGAGACACCCAGAAATAGAATTCCCATTCTCCCAGGAATTTTCTACTGTGATGAATACCCTTCTTAACATAAGGGGATTGATGAAAAGATGGAATTAACACTGAAAATAGAATTAAGGGAACTCAAGTAGTTCGAATGTTGTTCAGGGTCTGGAATTGTTATCAAGTGTACTTAAGACAGGATAAATATGGAAAGGGTTTCTGCGTGATGCGAGTGGAATCAGATGTGTGTTTGTGAATACTCAATGAGACAGAGGTTGTGGGTGCTTCCAGCTCTCTGGATTTTGTTTGTGCCAGAGATTAGGCTGCCATCTGGATAATACCTGACTCCAAGATGTTGCAAGGATTCTTGCTGATTTTTAGAAGTTTGTCAACAATTTCTTTTGTCTATTTTTGCAGGGAAGAAATAAATGCTGGAACATTAGGTTATGAGAGGAGACTGGGTCATGTGGGGTGGAGGCAGGAAGTCTGAGGCTCTGTTTTTTATGTGCTTGGGGGATCTTGGTAAGCCACAGCAGGGCTGAGTTTAAAAAAAAAAAAGCATGAACAGAGGATGCTGAATGGATCATCTGATTGAGTGCTCCTCTTAGCAAAATAAAGGCATTTGCACAATTGGATGATGGCTGTGGCATTTGAGGCTGAATCTGTGGCCAGACACTGGGCCATGGGGGTATGTTCACAACCTCAGCACTGGGTATCAGGTAAACATTTTAACTAGAGCATCTCGGAAATCCATCCATGTGCTCACACGTGCACCTATTCATGCAATGAGCAGGCGTGGAAAGGTTTCTCTTTGTGCTGGAGACAGTGGTTAAAATGATAAAGCAGGTATGTTTCTGCTCTGGGGGAGTTTAATCAACTAATAAATATATTTTATACACCTACTATGTGTTATGTGCTGGTGATAAAAGTGAGCAAGACAGTATGACCTTTACTTTTAAGGAGCTTGCAATTCTAAAGAAAGATTAGTATTAACCAGATAGAGTATGAGAATGCTGGAATATATGTGTGTGTATGTGTGTGTATACATATAAATTCCAAATAATAATAACAATGTATGTTTACTAAGCATTTGCTATGTGTGAGGCATAGTACTAAAACATTTTGTGTGTGCTGTCCCAACTAATTCTCCCTGGTATGGGGCAGCTGGGGAGTCTAGGCAGGAGAGGGACATTCTGATCTTTCCATACAGCACAAACTTGGACAGTTAACAGCGTCTCAGATTTCAGTACCCGCCCAGGATCACTGCTTCTCAGGGACCCTGTGAGGAAGAACCCACTGACCTGGTCAGAAGCCACCCTATAGAGGTAGACATGAAGAATGAGGGGCAGGTCTTCAAGGTAGAAAGGTGGGCTTTGAGATGGAAGAACTCCTTCGAGGGGCAGGGGTGGCTTTTAAACAGGAAGCCGTGCAGGAGGAGGAGACATTCTGAAAAAGCCAGATCCCTCTAGTTCAATGTAAATGCAGTGAGTGTGGGAAATGCACCTGGATGAGTAGGGCAGCAAGGCCGCGTGGTGCCAGACGGGGAATGGAACAGTTGTTAAGTTCAGGTTTATGACTTGAAGAACATGACCCAGATAGCCATCTTTCTCTTACTGATGTGTTTTTAATCGGATGTTCTTCTGAAATTCACCCCTCACTGACTCCATATCTCATTTCCCAGAGGCACTGCGGAGCGATCTGTTTGCATCTGTACTTTATATGGCTGTGGGTCCTTTTCCCGTCACACCTGGTGGGTCACATCTTGGACACAGCACAGCAGCCGAGGTACCATTGTGTTGAATGACCTAGAGGAAGCTTGGCTTGACACTATGCCTTAATAACACTAGGACACATTTAGTGCAGACTTCCTGTATTCTAGGCACTCTGCTAAAGGCTTAACATGCTTTTATTGATATGATCCAGGCAACATCCCATTGTATTATATTAATCTCTATTTTATAGATATGTAAACTGAGGCAAAGAGAAATAAAGCAACTTGCCAAAGTCACATAGTTAACTAATGGCAAGTCTAGGATTTGAACCGAGGACGTGTCAGTTCCAGAACCTTGTGCGTAATCCCTCTAGTCTGTTGTTTGCTTGATGTTGCACATAGGTTTTCCAGCATAGGGGCAGTTTTGGGTAGCACTATAATAACAGTTACATTTAGGGATAGGAATGAAAGTAATATCAGGCCTTCATAAATACCATTGAGTTCATTTTTCTCACAAATCATGTCACCCATAGGTGGAGTCTTACTGGTCTCATGTCTAGAGGTCTGCCAGGTGCTCAGCATATGAATCTCAACATGACAAAAATGCAGCTGAGATCCCCATTTTGTGGGTGCACAAACAGAGGCTGAGACAGGGGATGTAGTGCTCTCCAGGTGATTGTGGCAGTTGGTTCCAAAGTCCACGTTCTTACACGGTGTTTTGTATAGACATTACTCTCGTCTTTGTTTCTGTTTCTTTGTCCCCAAAACAAAGGAATCGTATTAGATCAGTGTTTCTGAAATGTCAGTTTTCCAGGTACCACCATAATTTCTGCTCTCTTTTTGTTTCATCTATCGCCCTTTTTGTTTTTTTCTCTTAAATTAACCCACTTATTACATAAATGCATGCATGCATTTATAAAGGAAACTTCCTCTCACTACAACTATTTTTAAAAGAACATTGTTTGCTAAATAGATGGTAATTAAATAGATGGTATAACTGCACAAATAATACAATTAAAACAAAAACAGTGCAATGATATTCTGGCTTACAGTCTCACTTCTATATTCAGCTATATTCTTTCCTGCCCAAGCACCTAATCTTTGGGCCTGCCCTCCTTGCATTGAAAAGGGATATTTGAAAATGTTAGGGAGAAGCTAAAAACACAGTAGCATCAAAAGGAGCCTTTCTCTTTGACTTAATCGGGATTGAGACAGAGTTGAAAAGGGATTTTTTTTTTTACTATGTGAGTTAAAGTTACTTCATGAAAAATCAGGTCTCCACTTAGAGCCATGTCTCCTCCAGCCAGAGTAGACAGCACTGATTTTATGAAATGCTGGCCTGGGGGTCTGTAGCATCTCCTTGCCTTCTTTCACTCTAAGAATTCCTGAAGGGTCCTCACCTACTTAGCCATCGATTTTGAGAGAAGTAGCCTTGATTGGATGGTGAAGTGAAAGATCTGAGTCTAGACTGAGATGTGGAAGAAAGAAATAATAAGAGAGCTGTCGCCATGCTGTTGTAGCCACCTTGCAACATGCAGGGGGGAGGCAGGGACTGGAGTCGATAGAGCGCCCAGTGCTGGAGTTCGTTTCCAGATCCACGTCTTCCTGCTCTGACCGTTCACTCTTTGGTCGTTTTCACTGATGCCCATCAGGTCCACATTCTCTGGCCCTTGGTTCTTACCTACTTTCTCTTCCCTGTTCACCGGAGACAGACAATGTCAGGGCTGACATTTAAAAAGCTGTGTCTAATGAAGATTTTAACAATCTGTAGGAGGAATTAATAAGAATCACAAGCTTTCTCTTTCCTCATTACTGGTTGGGCATTTGTCGTATATAATTTCAGTTTCCCCAGCAACTCAGTGAAGTAAGCAAGGGTAAGCATCTCATTTGACACATCAGAAAGTGAGAAATGGGGAGCATCAATTAAGTCCCTCAGATTCTGGGGCCTACACAGCCCAGCTATCTCAAAACCTGTGCTGAAGACTTTCCTGGTTTGGGGAAGAGGAAGTTCTTAGATTGGGGACCTGTCCCTACACCCCAGGGGTAGGACACACTGTCACACCTTTCAGCTCAGCCCTTCTTTCTTCACTGGTAGAGGGGTGATGCTAATGAGATCCTCCTCACAGTTTGTGCCCCTTGGGGGCCAATTAACTTCACTTTACTTCAGCTGCCAGGTACCTCAACACTAAATCCAGATCAATTAACTCTTCCCAGGTGCCTGGTAGCATCTCTTCACTCATTTTCACTATTCTTTGTTCCATTTTTATTTCTAATTGTCCTGATTTATATCTTATTTAACTTTGTAATGTCGTTTTAGCTGTGCCTGGGGTGTAGGTGGGATATGAGTTCTAAGTAAATAAGTAAAACCACTTTAGTGCCATCTCTGGAGAGGGAGAACAGCTCCTGCATCCCCTTCTGGATAGTAATGCTGAGGTTGTTCCTGAGAGGATGGCTTGGGGAGGTGAATCCTTTCTAAGCACAAGGGCACTCGGAGAGGGGTCAAATCTGGCCCACCATCTGTTTTTGCCAATAAAGTTTTATTGGAACGCAGCCATGCACATTTTTTACTGATTGTCTATGACTGCTTTCATGCTACAATGGCAGAGGTGAGTAATCGAAACATGGACAATATGGCCCATAAAACCTAAACTATTTACTACCTGGCCCTTTAAAGAAAACATTTTCTGTTTCTGGTCTAGAGGAAAACAAGATTTATAGAAACTGCTGTCCAGGTAAAAAGAGAAGCTAATGTTTTCTGTATCCTTCCTCCCTTTATTTAGTGTCTCATTTTTTCTTTCCTCCCTAATTTCTTTGCCTTACCGTTCCCTTCTGTTCCCTTCCTTTTTCTTTCCTTCCCTTCCTTTCTCTTCCTTTTTTTCTTTCTCTTACTCCTCCTGTGTTGAGCTTAAAGGTTCCTTCTAAGTTCAGTCTTTTTTATTTTTGAAGAGGACACTGAACTCTAGAAACTGGAAGTGACTGCCTAGATAAGATGGTCAGAGAATGGCCATGAAGGGGCCACCGTTTTCCAGGCGGTGTTTTTCTCCTTGTATCTTTTACTGTGTACACAGACCATGGTTAGGAGCTCAGAGACAAGAGAGATGCAAATTCAGGAAAAGCACTTAGCACAGTACCTGGCACATAATATAAATAATAGTGAAGCTTAGCTGAGTTCAGGAAAAGCCCAGTCTAATTGCAGTGGCAAAAAACATATACCCACAATCTCAATGCCAGAAACCAGTCAGAGCCTGAGAAGTCTCTGTTTTTCAAGATCGGCCGGGAGAGCCTCCCCTGCACATCAACACCTGTCCCTTCATCATGGCCACATCTGAGCCCACTTTTAAAATTACTACCTTAGGCCAATATTCTTATTTCAAAGGTGGGAGAAACTGAGTCTCAGAGAGCTGTAGACCTGCCCAAGGCCACACAATCAGGTAGGAGGACAGCCGGAATTAGAACACTGGTACTGTGGGTTTCTAGTCAAACACTTTTCAACTGCAGGATCATGTTAAGTAACCATGGGGTGGTGGCATGTTTTAAAGGGCAAAACAGTTTTATCCCTTCTTAGCTATTGGATCTGAGAATGGGCTGATGAAGTCAGAAAAGGCTTCCTGGAGGAGGCAGGGCTTAGGTGGTACAAAACAAGTACAGAAAATGATCTGCAGCTACAAAAACAGCAGTATATTCCCCCAAATGTTAGGAAATTGGACTTACTGTGATTATAGAATCTGTACTACTGTATGGGAAGGAAAAGCAAGGTTTAGGGAATTAGGTTCAATCTAGTTAAGGGTGAGGGTTGGGTATTTAATTAACGTGTTTGGACTTGATCCTATAAACCAAAATCAAAACCAGATGCACCTGTTGGCACCTAGACGTGTTGTTTTTGACCCTCGCATGTCAGAGGAAAGGATGATTTGTCCATGCTTAAAAATGGAGAGATTTCGTATAAATATCTGGATTTCCTTCTGGCTTCTTCTAGAAATCAGGGGACTGGCAGCCCACAGATGCTTCCTACGTAGAAGCAGTCTGCTGTCCTAGACAGGATCACGTGCTAGCCTTTGTCACCTTACTCCCTTCTTAAGCTCTGCACCTGCCACTCACCCTGCTCCCTCATATTTATGCCTGGGCTTGAAGCTTTTGAGTTTACGTTTCCTGAAAAGTGGTGATGTACTAAAAATTCGTCATTACTGACGTGATGAAATCAATGTCAGAGGCTGTTTATTTGCTCATCAAACATTTACTGAGTGTCTATTTCCAGCAAGGATTTAAAAGGGAAGGATTGAGTTCAGGAGCTGAATTTAGAGGTTCATCTAGTGGTTCAGATGAGAGAGGATGAAATCTGTTTAGGGACAGAGCCATGGTGATGGGGAAGAGGTTGGGCCCTTTCCTTTGATCCCCATGGTCCTACTTTTAAAGAGAAGGTTGCCCCTTTCGCACTTCTGCAGAGTCAGGTTACCTGCCCTTTTGGGCCCCTTCACCAGTTTCATTTGAAAGAAGGATCCATCCTCTTTCATTCTCAGATTCTCTCTCCCTCTCTCTTTTCTTTCTCATCTTGTTGAGTGAACACATCCCATCTGGTCCCGATTCCCTGCAATCCAACCCCTGCATACAGAGTAGATGGCTGTGAACCTCCGAGGGTGGGTGTGTGCCTTCACAGACCTGCCAGAAAGAGCCAGGCTGCTGGCTGCCAGCGTCGACCTCAAAGCTGCCTTTTCAAATCAATACAACTGCTTTGTTTCCATCTCTGCATCTGACTGCGGCATTCCTGTTCCCTCTGCTCCCCAGCGCACTCTCTCTCCTGCATTTTGCTCCCACCCTCCCAGCTCCCGCCTCCATCACCTCTTCACTGTGTTCCCCAAAGGCCCAAATGTCTCTCCATTCCTCATGCACATCACAGTATGATTGCTCTCAGAGTAATGAGTTGCTGAATTTGGGGGAGTTGACTTTACTGGAAATGGTTCTGATGATAAAACAAAACAAAACCTTACAAACAAAATCTATGCCTGTAAGAACAGGAGAGGATGCTTGGAGTAGTAGAAATAGTACACAGGAGGAGGCACGAAGACTCTGTCTTTACTCTTGGTTTCTACCATTAACTATGGCACGTGGGCAAGTCTTGGTTTCCTTTCTCATAAAATGAAGGCACTGGGCTTGATCTTCTTTGAGTACCTTTCAACCTAAAATTGTTTGGGGTATTAGGAGGACATTTTGAATGGGTTTTCTATTCATCCTTTTTATGACATGTCTGTGGTGATGCCAGGAAGGCACATTAGTGTGCAGACCAGAAGACTTTCCCCGCGGGTTTTAGCCTTAGTAAGAACTGCCTCCCGAGAGAGCAGACTGGGCTCCAGTGAGACTCAACAGAAGAACTTGCTGCTTGCACAAGGCCTTAGTGGCTCTTCAGGAAAGTCCTTTCCGTTTCTGGGTAATGAAGAGTAAGGTGGATATCAGACCATGCAGTGTTAAGTTTCTATACTTTGTAGGGCAGGCTAGATCAGATGACACCTTTGGGTCATTCCTCACCTCAGAGAAGTGGTAATAATCTCACAGAAGGCTGAATTTAGGTTTATGAATAGTCACTTACTTCATCCCCTACCATGTTGCCTGGTACATGAAACATGTCCAGTAAGTATCTGTTGAATGAGTGAAAGTCACTGATATTTGATCATGGAATGTCATAGAATGTTTGAGCCAGAGAGACCCTTAGAGATCCTTTAAAACTTCCACCTGTTTTCTACATGGACAAACGTAGGTCTGTGGACAGGATGAGCCTTGACCTGGATCACATGGTGAATTGGAGACCAAGCTGGGACCAGCCCAGGCCTCCTGACTCCCAAACCCGTGCTTTTCACACTGACCAGTTCTCAAGGCATCCTGCATTGTAACTTGGCTCAGTCTTAGGTTAACCACTTCCAGAGGCCCTTGTGGGGGTGGAGCCGAGCTGGTGCCTTCTCTCTTGCTCTTGGGCTGGTTCTTTCTGTTGGTTGCTGTCAGAACCTTGTAGTTTCTCCCCTCCTCTCCAGCATATGCGGCCACCCAATCACTCACTCTAACAGACTCTGCTGAGCACCCACAGTGTATCTGGAAGCCATTTTCTGTTTGGAAGTCAGTGGCGGTCAGCCAGCATTTCAGTAATATTTGCTTTCCTAAGGCTTAGACGAATCAAATTCATCCACTTTCTCAGACTCTCTCTCTCTTGTCTGGCATAATTTCCCTGTATCCAAGGCATGCCAAAATTGAGCATGGTCTACTCTTTCCCTCTTTCCCTCCATCACTTTCCTCTCCTTTCTCTGCCTCAGTGCTTCTCTTCTCGTTCCCTCTCTTCTCTCTCTAGTAGTGTAAGTTTCTTCTTTATTTCACCAATTTAGAACTATAACCCGAAATAGTGTTAAATTTGGAAGAAATCACCCAAGCCCACCTTCCTGATTTTAATAAGTACAGACACCCAGTTCTGGGGACATGGGGTTAGCAGTTATCTCATTTTGCTTCTGCAGTGGTGTCAGCGTGGGCCTAGCACTTAGACTCAACCTAGTCCAGTGTCAGGTAAACCTAATGACCTCCTCTGCTCGATCCTCACAAACAGTCCTGCTTCAGGCTTTGCCTTTGCTGACTGCTCTGGAGCTGTGGTCTAATTAGGAGGGGTCTGGAGGTATGTTTGCATAATCTTAGACTCCGGACTTCAACTCTCTGGAACTCGGTTTCCTTGTCTATGAAGTGAGGGCTCAGTTTCCTCATCCTGCAAACGACAAAGTTGTTGTGGGGATCAGATGAGGTCACACGACAGTTCTCAAGTGCTCAAGTGAGTCCTACTCACTCCTGCTGCTTGGTGTTTTTTGGCCTTTTCCTTGAATGGGCACTTTTCAATTTTTCAAAGTTGTGTTTATTCTATAGTGAGCATTTGGGGCATCCCTGCAAGGAAGCAGGTGTGGGATTTGGGGCAAAGAATCCCTTTTAGGCATTCTTTCCTTCATCTAAATGCCTACTGTGTGCTAGGCCCCTGTCCCTGCAGGGAAGCAGCCCTCCTCTGGGCCTGCATTTAAAGCCGCCTCAGTCAGGGGGTGTATCAGTTAGAAATAGACCAGTGGTTTCCTTGGAAGTTTCACAAAAATGGATCCTTTGGGTCAAAGGCTCCTTAATCTGCAAAACACAAGCTGTTTGCCTGACTTGAAGCCTCAGCAGACTTCCCAGGCTTGAAGGGGCTTTGGTATGGAAAAATGGTTTGTGTTTTGAAGATTAAGGGCCCTTTCATCCAAAAGATGCATTTTTTTTCCTTCTTTCCTCAAGCTCCCAAAGAAACACAATGTTCCTTTCTAGTTTAAAACCTGCAGCCTCCTTTCACATGCATAGATGGATTAGGTTACACTGCACACTCCCAGCCTGTGAGGAGAGAACCTCAGTGAACCTCAGTGACCCCCTCTTTTAGGAGTAGCCCTCCTCTTCTATTCCCAATAGGGACCAGTCATCCCCACAAATGCACTAAAATCACCTGGGAGTGTGGCAAGACTACAGAATCTGGAACCTCATCATCAGAATTCCTGATGAAGTCTCGAGGAGAAAATGCATTTAGAATTTTTTTCTTTTTTTTTATTGATTCCAGAGAGAAGGGAAGGGGAGGAGAAAGAAGATTTTTTTTCCCTTTTTATTGATTGCAGAGAGAGGGGAAAGGTAGGAGAAAGAGAGGGAGAGAAACATCTACCCATTGTCTCCTCCACGTGCATCTACTGGGGACTGAACACAGCGCAGGCATGTGCCCTAACCAGGAATCCAACTGGCGACCTTTCAGTTTGCAGGACGATGCCCAACCGACTGAGCCACTTTGGCTAGGGCGAAAAAATGCATTTAACAAGCAGAGACTGCTTGAGACTCACAGGCTTCAAGATACCTGGTTTGGGGACCAGAGTTCCTAGTCTAGTAGCTGTCAGTGGAGTGTGATGGTTAAGAGCCTGGACTTTGGAGAGACCTAGAATCAGATTTCAACTTTGACTCTTAACTGTTCATGATGAGACTTTGAACAAATCACTAAACTTCACTGACCCTATTGCCTTACTACCAAATGGGAAGAGTGTGTCTGTTAGCTACCCTCCCACCACCATCAGTACCCATTCAGTGGCTTTAAAAAACTGGCATTTATTATCACAGCTCATGCATCTGTGAGTCAGCTAGGGGCCAGCTGGTCTAATCCAGCCTCACTGATCTCAGCTGGGTTGTTCTTGCTTCTGAAGTTCAGCCAGGGGCTCTGCTCCAAGCTTGGTTGACTGAGGCATGTCTTTCATCCTCCTTCTGAAACACCAGTCACATCCTTCTTGGGCATTAGCAGAAGCACAAGAGGTGAAGCAGAAACCCACAATATCTCTTGGGGCTCAGAAGCAGCACACCATCACTTCTGTCTCATTCTAATGACCAAAGAGAGTTACAACAATGAGCCTAAATGCAAGGAATGGGGAATAGACTTCATCTGTTTAGTAGAAGAGCTGGAAAACAACACAACAAAGTGCCTGATTATAGGGGAGGGTGCTGATTGGGGGCCATTACTCTACCATATCTATTCCATAGGTAGTTGTGAAAGTTAACTGAAATATTTGTTAAATTCTTGACACAGTTCTGTCATATGCTAAAGGTTCATTAATTGTGTTCATTATGATCATTATTGTAGTAAGGACTAAAAGATGGTGGCTAGAATTATTAATCAGAGTTTCCAAATCTAGTAACAGATAAGAAGACCGATACTCAGAGGGGTGATGAAGCTTTTTCAAAATTAGTCATTGTAATGAGGTTTTATTTGGGATTTGAAGGATAATGGGAAGGACCTTGGTTCTAGCTTATTGTGATATTTGACATTCCAGTAATTGGGAGGCATTTCTTAGAGTTAGGCAATAGCCTCAGATGACCCTGCCCATCTTCCTCCCCTACCAGGGCAGTGGGTCTTACAGGAGGATGTGACTTTAGTGTACATAATATTCCCCTGGAATATTTATTTAAGATACCAATCACTATACCTTTCTTACTGGAGATTGCAATTCAGTAGGTCTCATGAAGCATCCAGAAGGTTAAATATTTATTAAACATCTGTAGTGATTTAGACCTAGGTGGTCGAGGCAGTGCCAAAGGGAGGGCAATGCTGAATCCCTTGTATCTTTGGTTGATTCTCACATTAATGGGACCAAAGATCATCTGTGGCAGAGTGACAGCTCTCAGATCTGTGAGGGCTTAGAGAGTGTTGGAAAGAGATGGTGGTGATAGAGGAAGACAGACTTGACCATGCACATATTTCCCAAGGAACACTCATGGCAACAGGAATACCCCAAAACAAGAACCACAGAAGGGTCAATGAAGTAACATTAGCTGAGCAAATTTTACATAGGTTTGCAGATGTGTGTTGAAAAATTGCTTTGTGTGTTGGTAGCAATAGAGAACCAAAATCACAGTAGATTAAGGTTTGAAAACAAAACAAAATCACACTCCAGCTATGAGACCACTGGAAAGTTACTGAACTTTTTTGGTCCTTATCTCCTCTCACCCTAAATGGGAATAATGATCATACTTTCTTCAAAGGCCTGTCTTGAGGACTAAGTGAATTATGTGTGTTTTATTTAAATAATTCACTGGTGTTACCTTGCTGAATGTTAATTTTCACATTTCTGGAATGAGAGGTGTAAATCTCTGCTAATCTTAAAAGTGGCTCTGAGATCAAATGGGAGCTGGGTCCCTTTGCAGCATGAAATCTTGCTGGAATGCAAGGATGGAATGAGCATACCTTGAGAGAGTGCAGGTGAGGGAGGTCACTTACAGTCTCCAAACACACCATATCTTTCTAAAACTGTGATTGCCAACCTAGCACCTGCTTAAGTACTTAGATGTGTCCCCTGCCTTCTGCTTTGGATTCCATGACTGTCGTGCACAAGCAGCAGTTGTAGTAGTCCTTGGCCTTCATCATTCAAAAAGCACTGCAAGAAGGAATGAACCCATTTCACAAAACTAGCAGAGCCCGAGGAGCTTCCATCCAAGTGCATCCACTAGGAGTCTTTCAGCTCTTTTCATTAGCGACCTGTTAGAAGCACCAAGCCAAGGGTCAGAGCTTTTGATGAGTAAGTGTTGAAATTTAGGTTCAGATGGAAAGTTAAGTGTTTTATGCATTTGATCCACTAAATATTAAGAATAGGTTAGCCACAGGGAAGAATTGAGAGCCATTAACTCAGCAGAACACTGTTTACTTATTGAACAATTATATTTTGAGCACTGGTGTCGTGCCAGTTCCCATCTGTGGCATCCATTCCAGCTCATGGCTCTTCAGTATGCTTCTGTAGGCAGAGCATCCTATTCTTACTCACTTCTGTGTCCCATGCAGCTACTAATTTGCTGATTTGCACATAATCAGTGGGTTTGCATGATTTGATGCCTTTTGTTCTGTCTGGTCCCACTACCTGAAATGCCTTCTATCAAGTCCTTTTTTCTCTCTTCAGCTGGAAATCACTACTGAACCATTAGAATCCCAGTAAAATCTCAGTGCTCTGAGAGATCTTGAACTGGCTCTGTTTGAATTACTTTCCCCCTCCTTTGTTCCAACAACACTTGAAGTCTCCAGTAAAACTCAATCTATTATTTTACAATTTGGAGGATAAGAATTTCTCCTCTTGCCAGTTTATGGCTCTCAAAATCCATGGACACATTCTTATTTTTATTTGATTTCCTAATGGCTGGTACAGAGTTTGGCATTCCACCCCAATCCCAGACCCCAAGCTCTTCTTTCAATTAGTACTAATTTCCTTCCTCTTTCATAGTTTTCTTTTCTTTAATTCTGTACCTGGTCTTTGAGTTTACAAACATCTGCATCCTTCTATGAAGAAAAAATTCCCGGTGGACTCTGTACTTTCTTTTCTCATGGAGAGAAAGGAAGCACTGACTATTGCTTTTTGGATGTGTTTTTTTGCCAAGTACTCTACAACCTATGCTTCCATTTATTCATGTCCCATTCATGCCTTAATCTCTTTCAATAAATCTTCAGTTCCCATTAAGGCATTGATCACTGTCAACCACCTCTGGATTCTTACGTGCAAGAGACATTTTGAATCCTTACATGTTGTACCGCTCTGTAGTTTTTTGAAACTTGGGGCCTCCTCTTCAATGTTTCTGTTCTTCTGGTTTTGTTGGTATTATTCTGTCATGGTTCTTCTCCTCCTCCCTTACAATCTTTTCCTACTCTACTTGATGGGATTCTTTCCCTTTTTATCCTTCCCGAATATAAGCATTGCTCCATATTTGTTTCCGTTACTCTGGTCTCACCTGTATTCACTGGCTGTTCTCAGCCACTTCCAGAGCTTGAAGAGTCACTAGGTCAAATTGATTTACAAATTTCTACCTTTAGTTGGCCTCTCTTTTGATTTAAACTCAAGGATTTTCTAGTCTACTGGAAATTCTGATTTAAATGTTCAATGGAAACCTCAAACTTAACAGGTCCAAGAGGGAACTTGTCATCATTCATTCTAAACCAATTCTTTTTTTTTATGATTACTGTTTATTGACATGAATGACACCATCATCAGTCTAATCATCAAACCAGATCTAGGACTCATAATGGTATCTTTCTTTTACCACCCCACTTACCCAGTCATCAACTCTTGCTACTTTTGCCTCTCCATTTTTTTCACTTTCTCTTGAAAGTAAGATATCTTGTTCAAGCCATATCTAGCCTAAACTATTGTGATAGCCTCCTCAGTTTTATCCTTGTCCCTCTTAATTCTATCCACTGCTCTTACAGTTAGAGTAATCCATCTAAAATGGAACTCTAATGTAGAACTTCTCTGTTTAAAAGCCATCAGTGGATCCCTGTGATCCCACAGGGCTAATTCTAGCTCTTGATTCATTGAGTTCATTAATTTAATAAGTACTGATTTGGTTCCAGATCCTGGACATACACATACATGGTGGGGGGTGGGGGCAGGGAAGGGAGGAGAATCTATCTCTTCAAGATACTACCAGTCATGCGTAATGATACGATTAGAAGATAAGTCACCCCATTTAGCTCCTTTGCATCATCTCCTGTCACCCCTTTCTTTAAAATTCCCACTGCAGTAACTTTGAAATATTTATAGATATTATATTTGTACCATACTCCTCCATTTTGTTTACATGTTTTTGTCCTGGCCTGAAATGTAGGGCCCACATTTTGTCACCTCACAGAATTCTTCATCTTCTAAGTTGTTTCCTAGATGCCATCTCCAGGAAGCATTCTCAGGGACCCCAGCTTGGGGCTTCATGCTCCACAGAACACGGGCTATACCCTGTCTTTGTCCTGTTCAGTTATATTTAAATTACCTTCTTCTTTGTCAGTCTCCTACTCTGGGCTGTGAGAACTAATTAAAATAGTAGAAACTCTACAAATATTTGTTGAATTTTATCAAACTGACCCAGAAAAGACATTCCAAAATGTTAATTTCCTTTCCTTTTTGAAAGATCTCCTGCAAAGACTGCTGGTAATTTTGAGGGAAAGCTTAAAAGGCAGTTTCCCTGAAAGTAGAGCTTAACATTTCTGAATGTGGCTCCAAATAAAATATTTATGAAGAAAAAGATACTATACATAACTTATAGATATATTATTAATTACAAAAATACATATAGTATTTAGGATCCCATCCTGAAATCACAATAATTAGTATTCCACGTATCTTTGTTTTCTTTCAAGATTGCCATGGCCTTCCCTAAATTCAGCATTTCCAGAAGTTTCACACCTCAATTTGACTTATCAACCATTTTCTTTGTTGACATCTTCACAGTGAATTTGTGGTTCTTCATGATTGTCGAATAAAAAATCTACAACTAAAGATGATTCGATCTCTTAGCTTATTATATTAAAGCACTGAGTCATAAAACCTTGTTAGAATTGGCTTGGGTTGAGGTTTAATTCTGTTATTTTAGGATAATGTGACTTGGGGAAAATAACTAGATTTTTTAGAAGAATCCATCTTATCATTTGCAAAATAGAAGCAATGCTGTCTATCTCATAGAACTGTTCTGTCCATTTCTTTAACGTCATGGGCATGAGGAAGTCTGGCATGGTATCTAGCATGTGGTAGGTGCACAGTTGTCTTTCACCCACTCTTACTAATGCATTTAAAATATAATGTGAAGTAGTACTAGCTGGTGATACAGTTGGGAAATGGGGGTGGACATTGTAAGAAGGGGCAACCATAGAAGCAAAAACAAGGAGGCATCAAGTTTATAGTGTGTTCAACAAGTGCAAGTGGGAAGAGAGCAAGGTGAACCAAGGGTAGGAAGTGGAAGAGCAGAAGTAGGAAAAGGGGCGCATACAAAGGATCCGGATCATAAACGCTGATGAATGCAAGACCCGGAGGTAGGGCAGTCAACAGGGAATTGTTGAGTCTGTTTAATTAAGGAAGTGTCATGATCAGGTCTGTATTTAGACTAATTGCTGTGGCAACCAGAGTGGGGCTTAGGATGGAGGTGGCAGAGATACATGGAGCAGGGAAGACCAGCAGGGAGATGACAGTGACAGTCCAAGTGAGAGAGAGCCATGTTTTGATTGGCACATCAAGAGGGAATGGGCCTAGGAAAAAATATGTTTCTAAGATAAAGTGTCCAAGGGCGGGGGGAAGGAAATGCAGTATTCCACTTAGGTTTATAGAAGACAGGAGAAGGATAAAGTTGTAAAAAGAAGTGCGTGAATAGGCAAACAAAGAGAACTGACAGGACGGAGGTGGTGGTGGTGGTGGTGGTGGTGGTGGCGGGAATGGTGGCAGAGGAGACCATTTAATAGGGTGGGGGAGGAATTTAGGGAAAGTCCCAGGCTTTTCACAGGCGTGACTAGGGAAACTGTGTAGTTCACTTGAATGGAGAATACCAGGGGAAGAGGAAATTTGAGAGAACCATGATGGCTTTAGTTTGGGGGAGTTTGAGTTTGAGAAGCCTGTGGGATTTCTTAGACATATTGACTATGTGGTTGAAAACAATAATATAAAATATACAAAGTATAATGAACACTCATTATAGTGGTTTCTGGACCTCTTTTGCAGTCACATACATAACATTCAGTAAAAATTTTGACTATATACTTCTCATGAATGTATGCACATGAATTATTTACACACATTACTTTCACTAGCTAATATCACAATTCCCCAGTGCTCAGTGTTTATTTAGAGCAAGGATCAGCATTAATAATTGCATATGTAAATCCATACTTTAATTAGTCCTCTTGATCATCTTGAATTGTTTTGGCCAGTTCTTGACAAATATAATTAGATCGTCATTATTTTGGTTCAGTCTTGTAGAGTGGCCATTCCTCCGTCATTTTTGTGTTCGTGTTGGCTTGAATCATTATTACTGTCTTCCACACTTTCTTTATTGATTTCTACCTTGTTTATCAGTTTATTTTGTTTATTAGATCCCACATATAAGTAAATTCATATTGTACTTGTCTTTCACTGACTGACTTATTTCACTTAGCATAATAATCTCTAGGCCCACCCATGCTGTTGCAAAAGGTAAGATTTCCTTTTTTATAGCTGTGTAGTATTCCATTGCATAAATGTACCGCAACTTTTATATCCATTCATCTACTGATGGGCACTTGGACTATTTCCAGATCTTGATGATTGTAAATTCTTCTTAAATGACTTGTTTCTTTTGTGAGAGTTAGTTTAGTTAAAATCAGATAATATGATCTTAAACTTCCCATCTCTAGGCACAAGGCATTGGGATACACTGAAAGTGAAGGAGTGATGAAGCCCAACCTCCTTAAGCTATACGACTCCCATTCTTCACTCTAGTGTGTTTTGTGACTTGTGGCTGTCTGATATTTGGGCTAAGTGGTGAAAGTAGGTAATCCACATGTGCACTAGAAGTTCTAATTTTGTTTCCTCCTCTGTGTGCCCTGATTAGTAAATTCTAATTGAACTTTTATATTGAGCTGGGTGAGCACTGAATTAAGTATTTTAATACATGAAATCTTGACTTTGACTAAGCAGGATTCATAGAATAAGATCAGAAAAAAAAAAATCCTAGTTCTGTTTCCCACTGTTTAAACTTATTCTTGGATCAGGTATCCCTGACATTTGGGTAAAACTTAAGACCAGGCCATATTTTCAAGTTACATTCATCATTTTTTAGTTCACCTCTATTCCTCAGCTTCAGCCTTGGTTTAGCCGTTGTGTCAAATTAAGTACCTTATACCAACTCAAATTTTATTTAAAGTGGAAACCACACTATTCCTCCAGATTCTTCCATCTTTCCCCAATTTATGGCTTTGCCATATCTCCTCCATCTCACTAACCTTGATCTTGACTTCTTCAGGGTACAGAGTTTTCTCAGGATGGAGAGGCAAAGAGTTAACAAGAGTCTTCCTTGACTAGTACTTTTTCTTCAACTTAGCATCAGTGCTCCAGGGGCTTGGCAGGTGTTCAGTACTGATGTTTGTCACATGTAGTGCTTTGCAGGTACCTGGAGCTTCTCTTTTCCTCTGGAATCTCTCACTTGTGATTCCTCTGATGAAGGAAAATACATCTCACTTCAGCTGCTCACTGCCCAGTTCTTCCTGGGTCATTGGTAAATTGCAAGGCAATTTCCACTTCTTTTGCTGGGATCCTCTTTTGCTCCAGGTCAGGATCTAGGGGAACCTTTCCTGACTTTCTCTTGCTGTCATTTATAGGGAACGTGTTTCTTTTACACACGGGCTAAGAAATTACTTCCCAAATGGCAGTCCCTCCTCTGCAACCTGGTTTTAGCTGGCCCCTTTTTAAATTTCCTTTAGAATTCTTTTTTTAGATTTCTCTGGTGTGAGTCAGACACTAATGTGCCATGTTCCCCCAACCTCCTAGGGGTATTTATCATGTTCTTTGAGTGGTCTTGTCGAAGATCAAGCTGAGGGGCTCCTACTCTGACTCTGCCCCTGAGTAGTTTGGGGTTGGGCAGGAAGAGTCACAGCACACAGTCTGTTCTCATTCAGACTCCATTCATTATCTAACTCTATGTGCTGTCACGTGACTGAAAGGTTGAGAATACCAGAAAGCCTATTTTGGCTACCTTTTCGGAAATCCTGAATAGTGGTCGCCCACCTTTCTTTAGAATATGGTTCCTATTGTCTTGGGCTTCAGCTGAAAACGAGACTAAAATAGTTGTCTTAACAATTCTATGTAATCCTTCTTTGAACCCTAAGAGGTACTATGCATCCTCCTGTTATTGCCCGCCTTGTGCAGATGAGGAAACTGAGTGCTCAGGGTCACCCAGCTGTGTAGGTTGTGTCTCTGGTGAGAAGTCAGAGCTAGAGACCTGGGTTTCAAAGTCAAAACCTGGGTGAGCCTAGGTTGACCCAGGCTCAAGAGGCAGGCACTGTGGGTGACCTCAGATCTGGTGACCCACCTTAGGAACCTCAAGGGTGGGGAGCACAGGAGGCCTTCTCTCCCACTCTCAGCCCAGAATGTGGGCTGTGGCTCTGCAGTGCAGACAGAACCGGCGGAAGAGCTTGGTGACAAAGCTGTGGAAGGCCCTTCTCTCTCATCTCTTCTGTGTGCTGCTCGGATGTAGATGATTTACAGTGCCAACAATTAGAGGAAGTACTCTGTGTGGGATGAGCCTGATTCCCTTAATAACCCTGCAGGCTTATATATAGCACGGTTCAGCCAAGGGCGCCCCACGTGCTCTCCACTCTACATCCCTCTTCTGCTGCTCCATGTCTACCAGAGCATCCGCAACTGAGGGCCTGGCACTGACAGAAGGTCAGGGGAGCACTGGGAATAGAACCAGCCCCCTTTTTACAGGCTCTGAACCTGTGGGGTAAAATGCTTTCTTTATGCATGTTGGAAATACAATAAATAGTTCTGAAATGCATGGCAGGGCTGTCTGTAGGATATGCAATTGGGAGATGTGGCCCTTGAATATGGAAGTTTTTGTTTGTAATGTATTTAATGTCTGTTTGTTTATTGATTTTGAAGGGAGGAAGCCAGTGCACAGTGGCTCAAACAGTTGTGGGAGAGAGTGAATTCAGTCCTCCAAATGTGGATCCAAATGTGGAGATGGAGGGGTGACCTTTTCAGGCACTGCCACAGAACATTCTCACCCTGCACTTTCCTATAAAAATAGAATACCATCTACATATGTATTTTAAAGTTTTAGTAGCCATGTTAAAGCAATGAAAAATAAACAGGTAAAATGAATTTCACTAATATTTTGTTTAATTCAATATGTACAAAATAGTAATATTTCAACATATAACCAGTGTAAAATATTAGGGAGATACTTTACATTCTGTTACTCTGACTAAGTCTTTGCAATCTGGTGGGTGTGTATTTTAAACTTATAGCACACCTTGATTTGGAGTAGTCACATTTCAAGTGCTTGAGAGCCACATGTGGTCAGTGGCTCCCAAATTGGATAGCACAGACTCCAATACTAGCTCTGTCATTTGCCAGCTCTGTTCTGTTGGACCTCAAACTTTCTGAACCTCAGTTTCCCCTCCCCTTTATATAAAATGGAAGTCATAATCTCTCATACTGAGAGGTGGACCCATGGATAAAGCAGCTAGAGTGGTTCATGGTACACAGTAAGTGCTCATTTAGTGCGTGATTCCTTTTTTACACTGACTTTCCTGGTCCTGGCTCATAGCAGATGCTCATTTAATGCATGATTCCTTCCTCAGACTAACTTCCACAGCAACTGATCTGTAAGCTCCTAGCAGGAGAATGAAATGCATCTGGACCTGTGACTATATCCAGATGCAAACCAGTGGTGACCCCGCCCTCCTTCCACTGACATCTCCCCCCCCCCCCCCCCCCCCCCCCCCCCCCCCCCCCCCCCCGCTGCCCCCCCATCCCCCTCTCTGCCCAGGCACTTGCACCTCTCACACCTTCATGCCCTTCAGGTGTCTGATGAAAACCCACTTAATCAGAGAAGCTTTTCCTGAGCACATCATGTGTAAAACAGCGCCCTCCCTCTCAGTCCTCTCTTACCTTCTTTGATTTTCTTTAGAGCACTCCTCACCATCATGGATTACTTCTCATTTGTTTATTCCTCCCGACCCAATAGCAAAGAAGCTCCCAGAGGGCCCTGGCTGCTCTGTTTGCTATTTCATTTCCAGCTACATATGTTAATGGATGAATAAATGAATTTATTGACCATCCCCAGTGCTTTGTCCTTAGCATATAACACCGAAATGAAATACAGCATTCTCATTTGATGAGAGAGAAAGAAATATAGATGATCAAACATCTCACAGGTGCTTATTCTCACCAGAGTCTTTGCTACCTTGTGATCTACCCTGGGCACGCATGCCATCACTCTACCCGCTCCCTTCCTCTAGACTTGTTTTATGCCACTCGCTCCACTGGAATTTCCCTTACCTCATCTCTCCTTAATAAAACCTTACATGCTATTTAAGGCCATGCCCAAGTTTTCTGTAGGATTTTTTTTTTTAGATATTTGGGCTGAAAACTTTATCCCTGGTCTTTATTCCTCCCCCAATGGATTTTTTTCCTTTTGTTGTACTATTTATGACAGCATATTTCATATTAGAATTCCTCATGGTTGGGTGAGAGTCCCCACAATATATTGAACCTATGGAGGGCAGGACCTAATTTCAGGTGGGATGGGATGACAGTGGGGTTGTAGTTGAAATTATTAGACTTTGTAAGGAGAAATTCAGGTTAGAATCCTGAATCTAATACTTCAGAGTTGTGAGCTTGGGAAAGTTACTCAATGTCTTTAAGTCCCAAGGTGCTCATCTGTGAAATGATATAGCTGTGGCCACCTTTGTTAACATCTACTCTATACTGGGTTCTTTGATGACTACCAACCCAACGAACGTGAGCTCCAAGTACATAGTAGATGCTCAATAAATACCAGTCACGTGACTTTACAATGATCCTGAGTCTCTAGTACAGTTGGTGCTAACATGGGCTTGTTTACCGAATGGGAGTCACAGTGTCCATCATAACATGACCACATGGAGGTAACATATCTGCTGGCTCTTGTTCTTGCCCAACAAAACATCCATGTCCATTAAAATTCACCTTATAGAAGCTTTTGTTTTCATTTTTAGTGTTCTGTGGATTATTGTGGTTTTCTAAGTCAGCAGAGGTATACATTCAGACTTCTTTCTGAAGCACTAATCTCTCCTTGCTCAAGTGTAGATTTTAGCATAGGCCCCAAAAACAGAGAAGGTTCAAACATGGCTGTATACGCCCACCGTATTGTTGAGACATGTCAAAACAAAACCAGGAGCCAAAAGATAGAAATCTAGTACACTTGGCCTCTGAGGTCATGTCCTGTAAAAAAAAAAAAAAAGTTGGATAAAAGCAAGGTTTAATTTTTGTACCATTGCCGTTTGGGTCCAGTATTTTTTGCTGTGGGGAGCTGTCCTATCATTTGTAGGAGGGCTAGTGGCATCCCTGGCCTCTACCCACTTGATGTGAATAACACCCCTCAGTCATGACAATCAGAGATGTCCCTTGTGGCTCAAAAGGGCAACCACTTGGAAAGCACTGGATTGAATCTTTCAGATTTCAGCAAATTCTAGGACTGAGGCCAAGGTCTCATTCTCTTGCACACACAGACACACACGTGTACACTGCTGCTCTATGGATAGCTTCCTTCCACTTTGGAAAGCTGCAGTGTTCTGAATCGTGGTTCCTTGCAAACAGTCTAACAGCCAAGCATTCTCTTAACAAGCTCCCACCCTGCACCCACTTACAACAGAAGCCATGTGGAAGGTTTGTATGGGTGACATGCTGCGATTTCAGCGTGCCGTAGCTCCCCACCAGGATCTCTGAACAGTCGCCTCCACCCCCTGCTTGCCACTCAGGTGGGCTTGGCAGACAGTGTTGGCAGCTGCAGCTGTGACAGTTCTGTGCTCACCACGTATGGCTTTGTCTGAGGCTCTGAACAAAACTTCAGGCCACAGCTCCTGACAGCCCACTCCCCCACTCATGTGCCTCATTCCTTGGCCGCTGACAGCTGGGGCTTGTGGGGCCAAACACATTTCTGTAGCTACTCATAATAAAGTGGTGCATTGGGCAACAGAAGGAAACATTCAGCTGAGCAGGAAATTTCCATCTCTTTGTTTGATTTTCTTATTTTTTTGGCTTTACTTTCTTTCCAAGTTAGTTGGAAGAGTAGACAAATAAGATATATCTATCCATGCTTACCGTAACTTTACACTTGGTGCAATGTCTGTGTCCTTGCCACATTTTTAAAAGGTAGAAATAAAAATCTGAGATCCAGGGAGAAGACATGACTGTCCAGAATCACACTGCTAGCCATGTGTAGAAACAGTCTTTTAAAGGTTCTTGTCAGATAAAGGCTCACAGCCCAATGAGTAAGACAGATACAGAAACAATCAAGTATAATAAAAAATAATAAGCACCAACATACAGTTATATGAAGTGAACAACTAGAGCGGAGAGAAAGGATCAACGACCACTTCTGGAGATGAATAGAAAAAGGAAATGGCCTTTGAGGACCTGACTCAGCTGGCTGCTAAAGGACAAACAGGACTCAGCTGGGCAGGGGGGACAATACGAGCAAAGACACTCCCAGCAGGAATAAGTGGACATCATCAGGACCAACATTCTTCATTACCATTGTCCTCCCATCGTACAGCACTTACTAAATGCCAGGCACTGGTTGGAACACTTTCTATGAACTGTGTCATTGTATTTTTATACTAGGTGCTGTTGTTAATCGCATTTTGCAGACAAGGAAACTGAGATTCAGAAAAGTTAAATGGCTTGCCTGAAATCATACTGTTGATAACTGATAAAACCTGACTTCAAGGCTGCCTTTCAGTATGGACTCAGATAAGCTTTTCTAGAATAAGGCGGGTAGGGGCAACAGAAAGCACAGTTCTGGCTAGTAAGTAGAATCCTGAGGAAATGATAAAAACAAAATTTATAAATTTTCAAAAGGCTAGTCATGACCCTGTGGTCTTTCTCTTCTCCTCCGTGCAAGGAGCCTCTTCCTAAGCTCTTCCTCAGTCTTAACATTTCTCCAACATGGCACCACTGTACTCTGCTACCATCCTCCCCAAAAGAGATGGGCAAGACCCCACCTAGTTTCTTGGCCTTTAGTTTCCCTTCTATACACAGGGAACCTTGAGCTTAGAATCACCAACAGGTGAATTCTTTGGTCACATTTCCTTGGGGTGAGGGAGACATTCCACTGAGCCCTACAGAAGTGGACCCTAAAGAGCTCCACAAACACATCATCTGTAAAATATCCAACCCAGAAAGTCATGCTCCATCTTGAGACTTTGTGCATTCATGTAATTATACAAAAGCAAAATGCATATTCAGTAGGTATGTGTCTCTGTGAGAGGAGGAGAGGAAGGAATTCTCATTTACTGAGTCCCTGTCAGGAGAGACAGGTTGTTTGTGAAGATGATAGGTGGGACAGATACTTGGATTCTGCCTCCACATCTCTGAGACTCTGTTTCTGCATCTATTCACTTCATATATGCTTTCAATACATATGCCTTCAACATCTTCGATGTGCCAAGTGCCAAGGTGTAGGCACTTAAGCCCATGCTGTGCTCTACAGATGAGGAAACTACATCACTAAGAAGTTAAGCAATTAACATGTTCATATAGCATGTGACCAGCAGAGCAGAAACATGAGCCCAGACCTCCATAGATGCCTGCTCTTAACCAGACACTGTACTGGATTTTGTAAACCTTAAAATATTCTACTGATTTAAGGTAGTATTAAAAAGATGTGTTAATACCATTTTTTCCCTTTGTCTTTCTCTCTCTCTTTTTTATTTTTTCTCTCTCTCTTTCCCTCCCTGCCTCTCTCCCTCTTCTTTTCTCCACAGGACTCCACAGAATGGAGCAAGAATGAGAGGAAAAAGGCCGGCAGAAAAGCATGAACTGGAGGTTTGTTGAGCTCCTCTACTTCCTGTTTGTATGGGGCCGTATCTCAGTGCAGCCCTCCCACCAGGAACCAGCTGGGACAGACCAACATGTCTCCAAGGAATTTGATTGGCTCATTTCAGACAGGGGGCCTTTCCACCACTCCAGGAGCTACCTATCCTTTGTGGAAAGACACCGTCAAGGATTTACAACCAGATATAAAATATACAGGTAAGACCTGGGCTAAGCTAGCCTTTGATTTTCATTCATAGAGTGCTTTTGCAGGTCAGTCAGTAGCATGGGCCTTGCTATAAGGGGGAGAGTCTGGTCTGGACCAAAGGATCGTGCCCCTTCAGCAGGCTCCTGGTGAAGAGCCTTTTTTCTTTTTTTCTTTCTTCCTTCTTCTTTACTTTGCACAAGAGATTAGCAATGTCAAGGTGAAGAATAAAGAGCTAATGTTTATTGAGTACTACTGTATGCTGGGGATGGCACTTATACTTTGAATATACTATTTCATTTAAATCTTATAAACTACCTGAGATAGGTTCTATCTGTTTTCACCCCTTTATAGGTGAGGTGACTCAGCTTCAGCTAAGTGAAATAACCTGTGTATCCATTCATTGTTTACAACTGTTTCTTCACAACTGTTATATGCCTGACCCTGTGCTACACACTAGGGATAAGTTGGTCTGAATATAAGTAGTCATGATATGACATGGTGATGGTCGTCACAGAGGTTCATAAGGGAGCGATCACATTTGTTAGATGATTAATATGTGTTTGCAATTGCTGTGGAAATAACCGAGACTTAAAAGGATATCCTCAGGGGAACCACAGCTACAGAATGTTCAACAGTAGCATCCTTTTACTGGGCACTTGCAATGTGTCACGAACGCAGGTCATTCAGTTCTCACAACATCCTCTGTGAGATGAGCCATGCTTTGGCATTTTACAGATAGGGAAGCCAGGACTTGGGGAAGTTGAATGCATTGCTCCAGCCTGAAGATTTTCAACATTTTATGTCTCATGGCACATATAAACTAATTACTAAAATTCTGCGGCCCACCAAAAAAATATATTTTTGCCGATCTTACACTAAAGATAGGTATAATTTTGATTCATTCACACTGAATGGCTATTGTTATGTTGGCTGTTGTCATTTTTTTATTTGACAGTCTAAGGGGAAAGAGGTCTGTGCTCCTGACTAAATAGTCAGGTATTGCATGTTTTATTTATTTTTTATTTTTTAAAATAAATACATATTTTTTAATTTCACTGATAACTTTACTGATTTGGATATTTTGAGAATGTCAGCTCACAGCACACCATTTGAAAATCGCTCTCCTAACTCATCCATCTGGTGTGGAGTGGAACTGGGCTCCAAACAGATCTACCTGACTCACAGCCCTTCCTTCGGCTACTGTGATTCATGGCCCTCCAGCACGGTGTCTGACTATGGAGTGTCCCATAGCTCTGAAAGTCCTTTTCCAAACATCTTTTCCTCACTACCAAACATTTCCAGGGTAATTTAAGAGATCCTGAGAAGCAAACGGTTGCTAACGAGGTTAGGGGTCAGGACATCTGGATACTAATTCCAGTTCTGTAGGCACTGGTCTAGTGCCATTAGGCAAGCTGCCTCGTCTCCTGGATCCTACTTGCCTTACTTACCGGATGATAGGTTTGATGTAGGTCAGTGGTTTCAACCAGTGCCCTCTGAAATCCTGAGGATCGGTTGAAGAAGTCCTAGAAGCCACCGTAGTGTGGGAAGACAGGCCAGGGGAAGGAGGTGATCAGGCAAGATCCCAGAGAAGGCTGCTTCTTCTGTTTTCAGGCACAGGTCTTACGTATGCTTTCCTTTGGATTCCACTGCTGAAACAGTCTGCAGTCAGCCAACATGCTGATTTCTCAGCTCCTTTCTAGTTCTAAAATTAAGTATAAGATTTAACCAAGGTCACATGGTTAATTAAATGATGGAGTTCACCTCAGAGGTCAGGCCCCTGGTCATCTAGTTATTTCTTTCTTCCTTTATTTAATCCTCAAATAATGATTAAGCACCATCTACAGGCCCAGTGCTGTTTGGGGGCAGATGATAAAATGATGAGTGAAGCAAACATGGTCCCTGCTTTCATAGGAGAGACTAACATTAATTAAACACACACACAGTGCTACAAAGAAGAAAGAGCAGGGCAGGTGTAACTGGTCTGACATTAATACCTTAAATATGGATCTGGAACCTGTTATGTGCCTCACCAGAGATTTGGTGAGGCTTCTCTGATAGACATGCAAATGGGTAACAGAGACGTATGTAACTCTCCAAACCAGGTCAGACCAGAGCAAATGCCAACTAGGACATACTCCTCAGGCTGGTGGTCAATTGATACTTTCTCCCCATAGCATGCTGCTTTGTTGAAACCATAGAACGTGTCCACCTGTGATTTCCTGTGCTTCCTGTGTGCTACCTTGCTTATGGCATACTAGAAAGTTGACATTTGCACCGGGAAGGATAGACTTTCTTTTTTTTTTAAAGGATACCTTTTTTTTAAAGATTTTATTTATTTATTTTTAGAGAGGGAAGGGAGGGAGAAAGAGAGAGAGAGAGAAACATCAATGTGTGGTTGCTAAGGGCCGTGGCCTGCAGCCTAGGCATGTGCCCTGACTGGGAATCAAACCTGCGATGCTTTGGTTTGCAGCCCACGCTCAACCCACTGAGCTGCACCGAGCTACACCAGCCAGGGCAGGATAGACTTTCTTACTGGACTGTGCCACATTGCCATGTGCTACAGAGCCAGCTTTACTGAAATGTTTTAGACCTTAAGCTTCGGCCAGTTTCACCTGCCCTGAATCCAGGCTAGAGCCCTGAATGATCTAGAAGCTTCAGAAAGAAAATGGAGGTCTCCTCTCCTCATTTTAGTGGGTTAAGGCCATCTCCCTCCTCATGTATCTGCACTCAGAGGCTAGTTTCAGCTCATAGAGTCCTGGTGGGGAATGGTGCCACTGGCAACAAAGAGACCCTTTCAAATTAAATCCCAGCAGAAGCCCTCTCTCATGCTGCTTCACAAGCTGTGCTGTAGTATGTGCACAAGTAGTGATTTGGGTGCATGAGGCACATGCTGTGTCACTCACAAGCCTGAGCTGACACATGGAGGCTGAGTGGGGGGGCTTCTCTGCCGGCTTCTGCCAGCATGCCATAGCAGCATCATTGATCTCAGACTCCGGGAATCTGGTGCTGGCCCAGGTCGCCCATCTCCTCAGTGCATGATTTCAGCTAAGGAATGGAACTTTTTTAGCTTCTGTTTCCTCACCTGTAAAGTGGAAGTATTACTTAAGGTGGTTTCCAAGGGCCTTTCCATGTCTGAAATTCCTTGATTCTGTGAAACATTGTTATTTAAAAATAGAATGTGGCAGGTAGCAGAGAAGACTTGGGACTTGGAGTCTGGAGACTCAGGTTTTGTTTATTTTAGAGCCACTTTCTAGCTTTGGCATCCTGGTGAATTCATTCATGCACCATTCACTCATTCACATGTCCGTTGCTTTAGAACTTAACACAAATCACATGCTGTGAGCTGTGCCATGGTTAGAGATGAGGAGATGGGCAGAAGAAAACAATAAAGCGCACACACTCAAGCAGACGCCCCACCAGACCACAGTGGAGGGTAGAAGAAAAAAGATTCAAACACAAATAGGTGTAACTTTATGTATGTAGATGATACCTTATTTTCTCTGTTGGAAGGGATAATGATGCCTGTCCTACCTACTAAGCCAAATGATAAACATTTGTGTGAGAATGCTTTGTAAAATTACATTTTTTATATCTGCAATTTTTTCATAAGATTCTAAATCACTGTTCTAATAAAATCATTTATTTTTAATTTTCTGATAAGCCTATACATATCTTTTTCATTAAATACAGCCATCCTGTGATGGAAATACTGTTTTTGTCCATATTACAATTGAGAAAACTAAGACACCAAGAGTCTGAGTATATTGTTCACATCTTGCAGCTGGGAAGTGGCCAAGCTGGGATTCAAAAGCAGGCTTTAGAGAATCAACAACACGAGTCCCTAACACTTTGTGTTGATGACTCTGGTTGTTAATTACCTGGTTTACTAGCAAATGCCGAGAGACTTCCTTTGATCATGGACCAGTCACAACCTCTCTGAGGCTCAGTTTTCTCATATATAAAATGAGGATAATAATAAAAGTGTGGTTGGGGTGAAAAATAACTTAGGTATCAAGCATATGGGGCTAGGAATTTTGCAGGAGCTACAGAAATGCAAACTCTTTCCTCTTCGTAAAAGAGCTGATTGCTTTGCTAAAAATTATTTCTTTCCTATTTATGTTAATTTCAAAGTCAGTTTGCAAAGGTGTTTCTGGTGTTTTCATTGCTTTTTATGATTTATTTTTATGTTTATTTTTTTCCTGACTTTGAGATCATTAGTAGTTGCTATAAATTTAGCAATTATTTCAGATGTGGATCTAATAGTGTTGTGATACCCTTTGTAGACTTTGGTTCTGGAGAGTCGAGACAGGAGAAAGATACCAATAGTGGCAGTGACTGTGCCATAGAGGGGTTTCACACTGAGCCATCCTCCCTGTAGGTTGCAGAGCAAGTGGTTTGTGGTTATGGTGCACCTTTCTTTGAGCCTTAAATAAACACTAAAACTTGAGTGAAAATCAAATCTTGGTAAACCGATTCTCATTGCCTAACTTTATTGCATTTTATTCAAAGTGGCGTGAACCTTAGTTTTAATCTGCTCTCTTGATGGTTCCTTCTTGTGTTTCACAAAAATCTTACTAGGTTTTGTGGTAAAGTACCACAGAATGAATGGGGCTTGGGATAGGTGGATGGTTTTTTGAGATCAGTGAGATGTGGTCCTTGTCCAGAATCATTAAAGAACATATACTGAGTTGGAATACTAGATGCTGTACACTGGGGAGCTGATGCACAAGTTAGACAGGTCTCTGCCTTCCAGGAGCTTGCAGACAAGTGATGGTGAGAGAGAAGTCCACGCCATACCACTCAGGATGTTTGTGGTTGAACTTGAAAGGAAACCACAAACCTCAACATTCAACCTCAACATATAGAATCTAGATACCACATGTTGCAAAAGTTATATTTCTATTATTGCAGCTAAAATTAGTCAAAATTAGCATTTCTTAAAGCATATTATATGGAACTCCAGTTTAATGTGCCATTAAAAGGTGTTTTCAGGAAAAAATGACCTTATAGTTGAATAATAATAATAATAACAACAATGATGATAAGTTAGTTGTTAACGTTGAAAACCTACCAGGTGCTTCGCATGCTGTATAAATTGTTCCAGCTGATTGATCCCCACAATAATCCTGTGCCTCACATAGTGTTATCTTCCCCATTTATACGACTTGTCCAAGGAAAGAGCTAATTCACCATCAAGTAGGACACGTCACAGGCAAGCAGATTCCAGAGCCTGCCTGGCTAACCATGCTACGTTTCCTTCCAAATGGCATAAAGATATTTGTTTGGAAAACAAGATCATTACCAGAATATTAATAATATTTGACTAGACTTCTTTGTCTATATGACCTCTTTTTCTCAGAATGATTGGAACTCTGGAGAGCAGGTTTAAGGAGTCACTGGCACTCCCTGGCATTGGCAGCTCGGATGTTACTTCTTTGGATGCTGGCCTCTGTCAGGGCACTCTTAAAGGGACCCCACTTCGGATTGGGAGTCTGGCACCTCGCCTGGGAAGCCACCCTACTTGTAGAGCTTTTGCTTTGAGTACTTTGGATGAAATCTACCTCCTGGTTTGTAATTAAAAGGAATGGAATTAGTAGCTTTAGTTTTCCTGTCTCAAGTAATAGCCTTATCTTTTTTCTCTCCCTTTTCATTTCCTCAATTTTTGCACTATTTTTTCTTATTCCTAAGTTTGGCATTCCACCCTGTGGTATAGCAATAGGAACTGCAGCAGAGGCCAGAGCCACAGTTGATTCAATATGTAAAGTGGCTGCACATTAGAAGCACCTGCAAAGCTTTTAAAAAGTACCAGTGCCCAGGTCCTTCCTCACATATTTGGATTTAATGAGTCTAGGGTAGACACAAGAACCTCTGACCTAGGGCAATGATTGTCAGTCAGGCATATTTTTCTTCCTAATGGGACATTTGGAAATACCTGGGGACATTTTTGGTTGTGGCATCCAGTGTGCAGAGGCCAGGGATTAGGGAAACTATCAACCATCCTACAATGCACAGCAGCCCTCTGCAGCAAACAGTGATCTGGCTTACAATGTCAGTGGTGTAGAGGTTGAGAAACCTTTCTCTAAAGCAAGTATTTTTGGACAAAAAGGGAAAGGGGTGGTGGGAAGGAAATTAGAGTAAAATGGTCTTTGATTTTGGTCTTCATGAGTTTGAGTTGGAATGGTTGAAATACAGGCACCAGTATGTGGCCAGGTTTCCAGAGAGTCTGGCTGCAGGACCGGAGGGAAAGGGATCGTCCATGTTTTTAGACAGGGCCTCAGTCAGGGTGGCTGTTGATGCTTGAGGAAGGCAAGGGGATTTTTGCTTCCTGCTGCAGAGAGGGAGCATTCAAGGGAAACTAGCTTTCCACTCCAGAGAAAATGGTCTCCATTCCTCCGGGAGATCTGGGAAGTCCGGTGGGTTTCTCCTCTGACTACAGTATGCCACAGACAGTAAGAAGTTTAGGTTTCATAGGTCCTTCAGATACACCTCACCCAGGAGAACTAGAGGATGCTGACTAGGCTCAAAGAAAGATGAGACTGGGACGATGTCCCATGGTGAGAGCCAGTCCCCTGCACCTTCCTCTCCCTTGACCCTCATTTCACCCATATTT
Organism: Tonatia bakeri; assembly: GCA_004024845.1. Taxonomy (NCBI): domain Eukaryota; kingdom Metazoa; phylum Chordata; class Mammalia; order Chiroptera; family Phyllostomidae; genus Tonatia; species Tonatia bakeri. The sequence continues at coordinate 151,731 of PVIA01002540.1, forward strand.
CTGATCAGGGTCTCCCTGAATAAAGCAGATGGGAAGGGTTACACAGCAAACCTCTCCTGGGCCACTTGTGGTCAATTCAGAGATAATCTTCCATGTTGGTTATTTAAAATTGATCTTCCACTTCCAAGAACCATATAGCTTTATTGCTACCCAGTTGGTGCTTTTGTTGAACTTCCTCTCTTTGCTCCCATGCTGTTGCTGAATGGGCTTCTGTGAGCAGCTGCAGGTGTCTCTGCAGAGCTATTGTCCAGCTTTAGTCAGGAGCAAGTTCTGAAAATGGACGCTTGTGCACCTTCCTCATAGGGGCCAATCGACTGACCAGTGTCTTTAAACTGACACAAACTAGGCCATCACTATGATGGGGGAAATTAGGAAGAGAATGGAGACAAGCCCTTGGGAACTTTGGATACCATGTTCCAAATCTTGGCAAAGGAAGAAGAGAGGGACTGGATCCATGATCTGGAGTATCTGTCACTTAAGTTATTTATCTGGAAAATATTTGCTGAGCTCCAGACTCCTACTAACCAGACTCTGCCCTGTGTTCTGGGGATAGGAAGAGGAAACCCTTAATGCATGCCCACCCTAAGGAGACTCAGAGTATCTTGAGGAAAATACCCTCAAATAACCGCAATGCCTTCTGCTAAGTTCCCTGATTGGGCACTGTCCTCAAGCTGTGTTTGTGTGGGAGAAGGGAGTTGTCTCCAACATTGGAATTGTGAAGGTGGGGGAGGATGGAAGGTAAAGGCAAATCTAGGAAGGCATCCTAGAGGAGGAACATCGAACCCAGTCTTCAAGGAGGGTTCAGATTTCATGAGAAGGCAGTAGGGAGAACAGCAGCCCAGACAGATGGAGTAGCACCTGCAAAGGCAAGGAGGCAGGAGAATTTGGGATGGCACTGATTTGAACTAACCTTTAAGCTTGCTGTGGAGCTCTTTAGAGCAGTGTTTTTGTTTTGTTTTTCCATTGCTTGACCCTAACTCATGCTACAAAAAAATACATTTTGCATGGGCACTCAATGTACCTAGATATATGTGAAATGAAAATTCATGAAAAAATCTTAACCTTACTACATGTGATGAATCTTGATATTTTATATTCTATTGCATTCTAACCTAATGTATTCCTTTCAGATTCATTTATTTTAAAAAATGCAGGTGTGTACCAACTAAATTGACTTCAGCCTCCACTAATGGGGTGGGCCTTGCAGTTTGGAAAACACTGACTTCGAGTCTACGTTGCAGTCACGTTTTGGCTCAGAGGAAAGAACACTTGCACCGTGCTTGGTTAGCAGAGTCTGTAGTGGGTTCGGGATAAGCCTGTGCCTTGTCTGATGTGGGCCACAGGAAATCAATGAGGGGTTTGAAACACGACACCAACATGGCCTGACATGCATCTAGAGGTACCACTCTGGCAGTAGCATGAAGGAAGCATAAGAGACAAGGGTTAGAAAGCTGTGGCAGTAATTTAAGGAGGAGGAAGGAGTGCTGGATCCCAGGCAAAGGTGATAAAGATGGAGTTCATTAACTCCTAAGCACCACTCAGGGCCACCAACAGAGCTGCTTGGGTACCTGTCAGACAGCTCTCTTCCTGGGCTGCATCCAGGCTTACCTGCTGCCCCAATTCCATTCTGAGCACCTGTGGCAGGATGCATTATTTTGTTCTCAGCAGCTGGATACCTTTGTATGTCTCATGAAAGGAACCAGAATGCCCAGGCTTCTGCCTCTAGGCCAGGGGTGTCAAACTCATTGTCACCGGGGGCCATATCAACCTTGCAGATGCCTTCAAAGGGCTGAATGTAATTTTAGGACTGAATGAATGTAACTGCTCCTTACTTAACTAGGGGCAAGGAGCTTGGCGCTGCCGCCAGGTAGAAACAAGGTGGCAGTCGGATAAAACAAGGTGGAGGACTGGATTCAGCCTGCAGGCCTTGTGTTTGCTACCTGTGCTCTAGGCAATTTCTTCATCTCTCTAGGCCTTCTCTCTGGGACTCACTAGCAGTGGACTCCCAAACTGGCTTGGAAGAAGGCCTTGCATTCCACCCTTTATCTACATCTGACTTGTCCTTGCAAACCTTGATGGAACTTATAGCTGCAAGTCCGTAGCTAAGCTTATGTGAACCCTAAAACCATCATTATAGCTTAGTAATGAAGAGCAGGTCTTTAGACACAGGCAGACCTTAGTTTGAGCTCTGGCTCTGCCGCTTCCCGCTTTTGAGACACTGAGCATGATTGTTAAAATTTGAGCCTCAGTTTCTTTATCTGCAAAATGGGGAGATATTCCAAGATTGTTGTGAAGATCTAAAAAGATAACGTGATGGTATTCAGCACAGAGCAAGGGCTTGAGACTGCTAACTTAACTGTCTGAAGCACCAACCCCTGGAAATTCAGCAACAGAGACTCTGCAAAGGCTTGTAGGAGACTCCACCAGCAGGCAGGAGGCTTGACCTGTGTGCTTAGGTGCCCTGTGAAGCCAGCATTGCCCTATTCCTAGACTAAGAGGACACTTGTTAGGAGAAGATGGAGAAAGAGGACCAGAGAGATGAAGATTTCCAATGCCCTGAGGCACATGTAGCAGGAATCCAGAGCCCTCTGCACTGGCAAGGTTTCCTTAACCAGCAGATGCATTGTTTCATGTAAACAGCACACGTCCCATGATTTGCAGGCGTCTCATTTATTAACCAGCCCAGGTGATGGGAGCAGTCTGCAACATCTCATCTTCCAGATCCTGCTGCACAGTGCCTGCCAGGTTGTCTTTGATGTCTAATGCTCAGGAGACATTGGCCCCTCTGGACGGCTTCTCACACCGGAACCTTCACAGCAATCAGCAACACTCCAGGGTGGGGTGTGTTTGTGTGGTGGGGGCAACTCTGCTTTTTCTCAAATTACAGGCCTGCTGTTCAGAGCTGCCTTTAGCCTGAGCACTTGTGACAGCCTCTCTGTGACTGTGACGTGACACCCAGTTTGATATCACATTTGATGGAGCAGTGTGGTTTGTGTGAGAAGGAAGGAGGTGAATACAAATGATAGGGACGTCTCGTCACTGCTAAATGGTTGGGGGTTGTCTGGTGTGAGAAGGCATTGCTCACCTGTGCGTTCATTCAACAACTATGTGTTGGGTCCCTACCATGTGCAGGGACTGCGTTAACCTCTGGTGGCACCAAGGTATTTCTGATCTGTACCCCAAGGGGTGCTGTAGGGAGCTGGGGAAGGACATGCAATACGCAGTCAAGTTGCTGCCTTACGTGAGGAGCACTGGAGTCCTAGCGCAAAGAAGGGGCGCTGAAGTGGCTCTTGCAAGATTAAGGAAGGCTTTCAAGAGGAGGTTTTGTTTGTTTGGTTTTAAAGTTGAGATCTGCTAGTAGGAGTTAGGCCAAGGAAGGCAGAGGCATGTGTGTGTGTGCATGTGCACTTGTGCGTGCGTGTACGTGTTTTCAGGTGGTGTTCAGAGAGGGACAGACACAGGTGACGGGCAGAGGAAATGTTCGCTGCTGGCCAGAGAAGTCAGGGTGGGGTCAGATCGTTAGGGAGCCATGTGTATGTTCTATTAAAGACTTTGAACTTTACCCTCAGGCGGTGGCTCCCACGCTTTCTCATTTCAAGATACTTTCTTAATGTCTCAGTGATTTTGTTATGAGTCCCCTAGGCCAGAGAAATACTAACAATTCTGTTTATTAAGTAGTTAGGTCCAAACAACTTAATGGAGTGTTTATGTCCCAATAAGCTTAGTGGCTATTTGAGAAATAATGCATGCAAATCAAAAGAAAATTGTTTTTATTTTATTCGTAAATAAGCACAGTTACTACTTCTCAGATCTTATAACTGGATATTGCCACTCTAATTTCCTGTCCCTCATTAATTATTTTGCAGTACTTGGTAATTGTACCAACTTCCTAAAACCCACCTTCACAAAAAAATAAGCCATCATTGAAAGGATTGTAGTATGTTTGAATGTTGAAACTATGAAGTACCTGAAGTTAGTAGTTTCTACGATGCCCAATAAATGTCAAGTACCCCTCATTTTCCTCGAACATTTACAATATCCCACTGTGTTTCTGTTCATGTGCTCTGGCGTCGTGCAGTGTCTCAGCACACAATGTGCAATAGCAACCAGGTCCTAAGGACAATAGGGAGCTGGTTAGAGGACGTGGCCCAGAGACAGAGCATGTTCAGGGTGTTCTTGTAGAAAGATCAAGCCTGCTAAAAAGGAGAGAAAGGAATTGATGGGGGAAAGTTGGGCGAGGGTGCAAAATGTATGACAGGAAAATAGAATGCGATGGCAGTGACCCAGGTAAGGGGGGAGTGTCTTAGGCTAAAGTAGCACCGATGGGGATTTGAGATGTATTTTTAAAATTTTTATTCTTAATTAGTTATATATTGGTAAGAAATTCCATACATAAACTGTCACCCTGACTGCTGTGTGGCTCAGTGGGTTGGGGGCATTGTTCTGCAAAGCCAAAGGTTGCTGGTTTGATATCCAGTTGGGCACATGTCTGGATTGCAGGTTTGGTCCCTGGTCTGGGCACCTATGAGAGGCAACTGATTGATGTTTCTCTCTCACATCGATGTTTCTCTCCCTCTATTTCTCCCCTCTTCCCCTCTCTTTAATAAATAAATAAAATCCTTTTATAAAAGTTCTGAGCATAGTAGAGAGAGGTCTTATATACCCTTCTCCCAGCTTACCCCAAAGGTTACGTGTTACACAGCTGTAGTAGAGTGTCAGAACCAGCAGACTGACATCGGTGCAGTGTGTGTGCCTGGTTCTCGGCCATTTTATCACATGGGTAGATTCATGTGGTCACCACTACAATGAAGACACAAGACAGTTTCATTCCCGCAGAGGTCTCCTTTGTGCTGTCCCTTTGTAGTTACACCTCTCCCATCCCCTCTGCCATCTCTAACCCTGACAGCTGCTGATTTGTTCCCCATGTCTGTGACTTCATCATCTCAAGATTGGCACATAAATGAAATTTTAACTAGAGATACTTTAAGGAGACAGAAGACTCAGTATTTGAGCATGAAGTTTGAAAGGTGGGGGAAGACTGAATAAGAGAGGGGCTTGGCAAGATTTTACCTTCAGTAACAAATCACTGGATCTAAGTTAAATAGGAAAAAGAAGGGGGTATTTTTTAACTTGGTCAACTAGGTGGGTGGTGGTACTTTTCATCAGGCTAGGGAGCCCTGGAAGGCAAAGAGACTTTTTGGGGTTTTGTGCATTTGAAGATGAGTCAGCTTTGCAAAATGAGGAGTTTAAATTACTTATAACATCCAGATAAAGACTTGGTAGGCAGTTGTTTTATAAATGGTTCTGACCCTCAAAAGAGAGAGCATGGCCGAAAAATTATCGTATACAGAGTCATCAGGTTAGTAATGGTAACTGTCGATTTCCCTTGGGGATGTGCTGGCCCATGGAGGAGCCTGTTTAGCATGCACAGGGAGAAACACTGAGGAGGTGAGGGATGGCCAGTGGTGAAGGAGGAAAACCACGGACTTGGTGCTGTGGACGCTAAAATAAATGAATGTTTAAGGAGGAAGGTGTAGGTAATCAGAGCCATGGTTCTCATATATTACATAAGATTAGAACTGAAACTAGTCTTTTATACTTAAATCTTGACCTTGGCAAGAGCTGTTTAAATGGAATGTCAGGGACAGAAGTCAGATTGTGGTGGGTTGAAGAGTACGTGAGAAGCAAGAGAGTAGACTTTTTTTTTTTAAAAAGCATAGCTATGAAAGGGAGCAGAGACTTGAAATAAAGAGGGTTTTGTTGTTGTTTTTCTTTGGTTTCTAAGAGGGAAGAGATCATTAACAGAGGGAGAGACTGATGCTGAGGGGCAGAGTAGGGTTACTATTGAAGAAGCGCTTTCTCAAGAGGCAGGGAAGGAAAGAATAGATGGAGGTAAAAGGAGGCACACCTTTCTATTGAAATAGGAAGAAGAGAAAGAGGTACGGGTGCAGATAAATTACTCATGGGATTGGAAGGGATGTCTGATGCTTCTGTTTGTGAAGTGAGATGTGAAAGCAGTCACTGAGGAGGGGTACTTGGGAGTGCAAATAATGCTGGTAGTATGTGGCAAAACTTTGAAATAGCTCATCTGCAGGATTGTAGAGGGGTCTAATTAAGAAAATGTAAACAGTCACCAGGAAGCAGTTGGGTGACCATCAATTTATAACAGCTATAGCCTGGGCTGCTGATATATTATTCTCCAAAAGAACTAAAAATTTGAGGAAATAAAATGGGTGGTAGATGTGGGTTCAGGCAGGGTAGTGGGTTACCAAGGAGATGGAAGGACAATTAACCAAAAGAGTTAAAAGTATTTGCCAAATGTAAATGTGGAGGTGGATGATTGGCTCAAAGTCAATCTGAAAGGAAGTGAAGACAGTAGGTAGTGGATAAAGGGAAAGGAGACTGTCAAGGGCCTAGAGGTCTTGAAGAGGTTGGGAGCAGGTATTGTGATAAGACAAGTCAGAGATTGGATGTTTTCATACAACGTGTCAGAGTTAGAGAGGCCTTGAAAGTGACAGGTTCTAGGAGTAACCATGGGAGGAAGAAGGAGGCGGGAAGAGGGTGGGGGTGAAGATCATTGAGCTGGAGTGTCAAGGGGCTGAGGGGCTGAAGGCATCGGATGTTAGGCACTCGGGCTGAAGACTGTCTGAAAATTAAGTGCTGAAGCATTCAGTTAACATGGGGGAATACCTTGAAAGTTGGTTATGGAACACAAGGAGGAAATGAAGGAAGAGGGTGGGGTGCAGGTGAACTCCATCTGCAATAGAAGATAAGCATTTGAGTTTCTTTTTCTCCTCTGCATTAGATTTTTGAATAATGATCTATATTCTCTGAGCCTCAATTCCCTTCTCCTTAAATAGAATTTTACCATCTCTCCTCACTGTAGAAGAGTGATCTCAAAAGGGAATGCTGGAACTAAATGTGCTTGGTGAACCCTGCACCTTCATGTAAATGTGGGCCTGTTATTCCTGCTGACAGGCACCCAGCACCCAGGACTGACTTCGGACTCCTTCCATCATTCAGAGGGAAGATAATGCTTCAGTACCTAATAATTGCCCTTGAGTGGCCTGATTTCAGAATATCATTTAGGATAACAAAATGAACCGCAGTCATGATATTGAAGATGACAATTAGATGTCCTCTCTTTTAGATGTACAGAATAAATGTGCGAGGACAGTTGACCCAGACAAATTGACCGATAAAAGGATAACTTGTGCTTCAACATAATGAGTTTGATATTCTTTTGATTTACAAAAAAGCACTGGGGCACCCAGGCCTGGGGTGCTTGTCAGCAAAAGGAAAATGTAGATCATATTGCAATTCTGTAGACAACAGAGTTCTCCAGCAGCTTCAGTGCAAACAGCTTTTAAATAATGGTAACTGTTATTGTTATTGTTATTATTAATTATTGTTATTAAGAAGAGCAAGGAAAGGGACTGCTAGAGAGCAGGGTTTCCAAAGGCAGAGTGTCGGGGAAGGGGAGCCATGTAACTCTCCCTCTCTTGATGTTGCAGGCTGAGCTGAAATTAATAGGATAATGGGAGGAATTCCAAAACAGAATCCAGTTGGAATTCATTTCAGAACCAAGAACAACATTGAAAAATAAAGCATACACTGAATGGAACTCATAAACTAGTTTTAAATGTAATACTGAGTGAATAGCTAAATAACCTAATAGCCTAATTAGTCATTTGATCTTCACAACAGTCCTATATGACAGATACTACCTTTGTCCTATTTTACAGATTAGAAAATACAAGCTCACTGAAGTGTCTTGCTCAAGGTCACACAGCTGGGAGGGGGGATCACATAACTGTGATTCACAGCCAGGCAAAGTGCTTGTAACCACTGGCCCTGCAGAGTGCTGGGGAGGTGGGGGAGATCGGGAGCCTGGGTCCTGCTCCATCCTCGACCCTGAATCACCTTGTAACCTGAGGAAATTTTTTTCTCTGCTACCCCAGTTCTCATTTCTCTTTGTGTTCTCCTATTTCTTTCCTCTTCCCATTCTTTTTCTTCCTGCTCTTCTTCTTCCTATTCAGATATATGTTCTCTATGCAAGGGTTTAACATTCACAAGGCACTTTCCATATGAGGTAGGTAATGTTGCCCCTTTTGAAAGATGAAGTAGCCAGAGATTTGAACAGCTGAATGATTTGTCTAGGGTGATATATCTGGTAAGTGATGGAACAATGACTTGCATCCAAGCCTTGTGACACATCCTTTAGTACTTATTTTAACTTTCCCACAGGTATTTTATTTATCTATTTTTTGATGAGCACTTCTTATCACTGGCGCTCAGTAGTTTAGGTGCATCATTTGTGCTGATTTGAACACTTTTTAAGGGAGAATGGAGGAGAGTTTTGTAAACATGTAGTGCTTAGCCTTGTACATGCATAAGGATTCAGAGGTGATATTTGAATGGAGGGGGAATGAGGCATATGCAGTTCTTACCTGGTGTGAATCTATGGGTCCCTTGGCTTCACAAAGATTTCAGAAAATTAACTCAACGTGAGTGTCATCCCCCAACTCTGGGGACAAAGTGGTTTTTCTAAGATGTTTTCTTAAAATTAGCAGATTGATGTGATATCATTAAAAACAACCAACCCACCAGAATTTAGAGTAGAGATCCTTTTGTCTCTTGTGGGTGGGGGACAGTAGACAGGAGATGCATAGCTGTACTTATTATGTCATTCTATTTCAGTCTCTGCTATAATGTTCTTCCTTTTGTGGATCTTGTTCCTTTGCTGAGTACCACCCACTAACTTCTGGGACGCAAGGTCAGGTGAAAGACACCTTCACAGATGTCTCAGCTTCTTCATCCCCTTGTTAATGGGTGCTGGATTTTCAGTAGTAACTTGGAAGCCTGTCTCTCAAAGAGAACCAGATAAAGTAGCTCCTGACACTGGACCAGTATCTATTATGTGTAGGAAGCTTGTGAACTTATATATCCAGAGCCAGCACTGGGATTGTAGAGTTCCTTATCGGCCTGCTTCATGAGAGAGTTGACAGTACTTACTGGAAGGCAGTCTTCTGGATACGAAGTTTTAATGATCAGAGTTGCTAGAAGATGGGAAGGAGCACCTTCATAGAATTGACAGAACAGTCACTCTCCTGTCACCCAAACAATTCTCATTAGCATAGTCTAACCAAAAAGAATTAAAGTACAGTACAAGGTTGAGGGGGTTAGTTTCAGTGAGTGTTGATGCCCTTGACAATCCAAGGTGCATAACTGCACCTAAAATAAATATTTCCCTGTCACTTGTCTAACTGGAGAGAACACCATTTTCTAATTTCCTTGTGCAATCTGTTGTATGGGTGGAGTTCCTGAGAGCCCAAAGAACAATCTAGGGGACACACCTACTGTGTTATTGAATTTTTATCTGAGTCTTTTCTGGGAGCCTCCCTTCTTAGAGCTGATATCAACCAAATGCTGCTCTTGCTTCTGCTTTCCCTGGGTAACCACACTCACTCCCAGGTCTTCCTTTGTCACCTATATTCCATCAACTCCCAGATACCTATGTTCAGCTTTCATCCCTCTTACAAACTCCAAAGTCCTTTTACGCAACTTCCAAATGGATATTTCCACTGGACTTTTTCATGAAATCTCAGAATCCTCCTTTCCCCCCTTCTCTGTCAATCTAATTCTCTTTCTGTATTCTCTCTCTCAAATGATGGTACCTCATCAGGCAGGGGTCCAAGCCAAAGGTTGGACAGTATTCTCGAGTATTTTTCTTCCCTACTACTACTACTACTTATCGTAACTGCTAATATTTGAGTGCTTACCGTGTTTCTGACTCTGTTTACCACATTACATGGATGCTATAGCCAATTCTTCCAGTAACTTGTGACTGTTGCCCTGTGTCATAAATGAAGGAAATGAGTAGCTTGCCCAAGATTATGCAGTTAGTTGGTGAAGGGGTGAGGGTTCAAGTACTCTGGAATTTGAGTCTTAATTTCTCTTGCTTTTGTATCTAATTAATTACCATTTTCTCTCTTAATTGTATATATTTTCCTGTTCATGTACTTTTCCCAGTTGCGGTCTTCTATTTTCTATCTTATTTTTCTATTACCTATTTCTTAAGTCAGTGGTCTCAGGGGATTATGCATCTTTATTATTCAAAAAAACTCCCATACCACCATATATTGATGTTCATTTATACATGAATATTATAAACATGTAAGATGTTTATGTTCATTTACATGTTATAAACATGTACTAATATGTAATGTTCATTATCATACAAGCAAAAACATAGACATTTAAAAAGATATAAAGGAATAAATAAGAAAAATAAATTAAAAAAATAATGTATTGCTTAACAGTGTATTATTAGCAATAGTGGATAGATGTAAACTCTAATATCAAGCAGTCTTTTTGATTGTTTTCTATTTAGGGGAGAAAATTGGCAGGTACGATTGCTTTGTCATGATTGTTTAGTTTATACTATGACTGCTGAGGTGCTTACCCAGGGATAACAGAAATACCAGCTCTACCATTTTCTTTTGCTTCTGTTAATGGTTTTATCTTCTTTTGGTAGTTTCTTTGCAGGAAACTTTCAAAGCTATTTGTCCATATTAGGAGGGTTGACTTCAATAGTTCACAATGAATTGAAAACAGAAGAGCCAAGGCACTACTGCCCACCCTCTTGGTCAGATGTCTAAGGACTGACTCTGACATCTCTCTGTTTCTGTGTTAGTTAGTTACACATAGACCTGTGGTACTTGGACTGAGTCATTTCAAGCTAAATTTTGTGTATGGTGTAAGGTAAGGGTCAATGTTTATATTATTTCCCAGTACAAATATCCATTTTTATCAATTCTTTTTGTTTGAAAAGACATTTTTTTCCAATTAATTGCATTCATGTTTCTTGAAAATCAATTGACCATTTGTGTGTGAACATTATTATATCCCTTACACTAATATTATACTTTCTTGATTACTGGTTGGAAATTAGATTGGAATTTTGTTGCATCTATAAATTTGGAGAGAACTGGCATCTGAACAATAAGTTTTCTGCACCATGAGCATGGTTGATTGCTTCTTTTATTTAGATATTTAATTTTATTCAGTAATAGTTTACAGATACCAGTGTGTAAGTCTTGTACATGCTTTATTAATCCTATTCATATTTTTGAATGGTGTTGTAAATGAAATTCTAATTTTTAATTTTTTTCATTTTTAGTGTATAGAAATATAATTAATTATATATATTGTATTCTCCAACTTTAGCATTTTTACTAAGTATTTCTGGTAGCTTTTTTGTAGATTCCTTAAGATTTTCTACACCATCCATGAAGAGTTTTACTTCTTTATTTCTAATCTGCATGCATTTTATTTATTTGTCTTGTCTTATTACACTGGCAAGAACCTCTGGTAAATGTTGAACAGAAGTGTTGAAAGTGTAAATCGTTGCCCTGTTACTGATGTAGAAAGGAAAGCATTTATTCTCGCACTGCTAAATATGATGCTAGCTGTAGGGTTTTTTGTTGTTGTTGATGATGCCTTTGTTTCTGTCCTGCTTGAGCTTTATCTGCTCCATGTAAGTTAATGTTTTTAAATAAGTGTGGGAAAGTTTCAGCTATTATTTTATTAAATATCTTCCTTCCCTATTCTCTCTTTTTTCTTTTGGTTACTTGGATTGTACGTGTCTTGGACTATTTGTTTTTAGACATGTTTCTGATGTGCAGTTCATTTTCTACAATCTTTTTTCTCTCATTTATTTCATTATATAATTTTTTATGATTTTTCTTCAAGTTTACTTTTTATGCCGTCCCAGTTATGCTGTTAAGTCTATGTTATAAACTTTTAAATGTTATTGTTATGCTTTTCATCTCTAGAATTTTTATTTTTATGTATAGTTTTTAGGTATCTGTTGTGATTCCTTGTTTATTAATTTTCTTGTTTCTTTTGATCTTTTAAATTTATGTATATATTTATAAATATGTGTTATATTTATAATTGCTGCTTTGAAGTCTTTGTCTGGTAAACCAAACATCAGGGTTTATTTGGAATTAGTTTCTATTGTCTGATTCCTCCCTTTTTCTGAATTACATTGCTCATCTCACTAGCTTTCTTGGCTAGTATAGTAATTTTTGGTTGTAAACTAGGCATTATAAATAACATGATGCAGTAGTACCTTTGGATTATGTTGTAATTTTTTGAATATTTGCTGTTGTTCTTGTTGATTTTGTTCTTGTATCCTGTTAACTGGCCTGAGGTTATAGCTGTTAAATCTCTCTCAGCTATGGCATGCAGGCACTAGTATTACTACTTTGCTTTTATGACTTCCAGCTGTTGCTTTATCAGCTTGGCATCCTGCAAGTCTTCTCTATATGCAATGTTTGTGGTCAGCCAAATAATTGGGAGAGATTATAATTCAACTTGGAGGAGCTGTCTTTCTTTGGTTTTCTTGTTTCTAAGTCTCTCTCACCATTCAATTTTCAGCAGTTTTGCCTACCTTTGGTTTTGTCTTCTGAAACTTCAAGCCCATAACAATTCAAACTTTGTCACTAAAGTGTGCACATTTAGGGTATGCACTTAATTTTCAAAAAGAAGCAAATGTGCAGATCTCTCCCTGTGCAGTTCTATGACTGATGGGTAGATTCTGTTCTGTTCTCTACCATCTCTTGCACCAGCCCCTAAGGTTTCTTCTCCACATTAGTAAATGATATGGGCAGAGTTTTTGATGTAGATAGTGGTTCTCACACGTTTTGCAGTTGTTGTTACTATGACTCTCACTTATAATTTTCTCCTGTTCTTCTATTCCTGACCTCTGTTTTTTGCTGTTCTCTTCTGTAGATTTCCAACACTGTTGCTTTGGGCCTGGGGAGCACCTTAAGCCAGAAGGCCATAGACTTGCAATTCTTACCCTTTCTAGTTTCAGTTTTTTAAGAATAGACTTTCCTATGGCTTCTGTCTTCCTTGGGTCACTTTCCAGTATCTTTAAGTAGTTGTTGTTGTATTTATTTTAAAGTTTATCTGTTTTTTTATTGTTATCTATAGGAGATTTTTGCTTGATGGCTTTCCACTGATGCCTGTACCAGAAGGTCCTGATTTACGTGTGTAAGAGCCACTGTAGGTAAATCTACCAGCAGGGGAAACCATAAAGTGTAAAACTTGAACCAATAAAGAGGCTAACAGAATTCCCCATATAGGAGATAGTAATGACTTGGACCAGGTAATTTAATGTAGTTGGTGAGAAATTATCTAATTCAGAACATTTAAGATGAAAGTATTGCACCAAGCCATGTGATTAGTCATGGATGAAAACACCATAGTCTTCAACTTATGTCAGTAGGTTATTGGTTAGGACATAGGTTCTTCCAGGTTTTTGAGCTGATGGGAACCTAGAATAAGTAACTATTGGAACACTCAGTACTCTACAGACATTATCTGTGGTGATTGAGGCTCTATGTGAGATTATATCTTTTAGGAGTTTTCACAGCCAGACTAATGAAGATCTTAAATGTGTCTCTTCTCATTTTCTGTACATCAACTGGGGCAGCAAACACTACTGTTTCTGATTTCTCCTTTCTGCCTTCTTATTTCCATTACCTGGTCCTCATACACTCTCATCAGCGTCTCTCAGTTCCACAAGTACAATAGTGTCCTTCCTAATTAGATCTCCCTCTTGCCCAGAACAGCTAGACTTCACTAACATGAAAGTCAAATTATACTTTCCCTCTTCTCTGTCATCTTCAGTGGCTTCCAGTACTTACAGATATAAAGTCCAAATGCTCTAGCTTGATCTTCCAGTAATTTCCTTACTATTGTATTTCTTCTCAAAGGCAAGGTCATACCTCATCACTTATTACTGCTGGGATTTCATTCTCACTGTTCTGCCTCTATGCCTTTTATCATTCTTTTCTCTTTCTCTTTCTCCTTCTTCTCCATCCTCTGACTTTTGAAACTGTGTTCAGACTTCAACAATTAGTTTAAATGACACCCCCACTTCAGTGCATTTATTTCTTTTTATTTTATTCAAATATTTTATTGAGCATCTACTATGTACCAGGCACTGTGCTCTATCCTAAGGCTATGAGGTTGAGTAAGAAGCTGTTTTCCACCACTTAACAAAGATCACAACAAATGGCTTGATCCTATTTAAGATTTAACACTTTTTTCCTCCAAATCCTGTTACTTCCAGTTTTACCTTTGATTTATAATGCATAAGAGGTGCTCATTGGTTGTTGCTTAATTAAATGACTGCTGAAAGAAACTATTTTGCTTCCTGTATTGTAATATGCTATTGTTTTCTACCTTCTTTCATGACCACAAGGAGTCTATTGGTTGATGAAGTCAAGGTTCATGTTCTGGTTATCCACTTTTTTCTTCAAAGCATTTAGCATTAGGTCACCAATTATTATCTGAGGTATGCAAAAGTTATCAACAAAAAAGGGAAGAAAGGAGTACTGAGTGGTGACTGTTGCCTCATATATCTGGCCTCCAGGAGTCACATAATGACAACATCATTCACAGTGAATTATTAATAGAAAACTACTTTGAGGTTGAAGTCGTTTATTTTCCTTAAATGAATCCCTGTAGGTGAGATGAGCAAAAAGATGAATAGTGGGAAGAAGTCCTTGCATGCTAATAGACCAGACATTTAACAATCACCCATCCATCTGTTCCGATTCTGCAATATGATATGTAGACCTTGACCCAAAGGCAGGACCTATCATTACTTGGCTCATAGTGAGTTTTTAAAATGAATGATGAAAATCCAGATATTTTTTGCTGTGGTTGTTTTTAATTGATAACTCTGGTAAATCTTTGCCATCATTGTGCATATTGACTATGGGCAGACTTGTGTTACAGCTGTTCCCTTCAGATGTGGGTAAGTGCTCAGACTTGACCACTGAGAGAGTGTAGTAAGTACATATACTCTTGAGCATTACTTCCATAACCCTGAGAGCCTTTGAGACTTTGATTAGCTACACTATTTGTATTGTCGTATTTTTCTGACCTTCGGGGAACAAGTCCAGTGTAGCAGGCTCAGTGTTCTGATATATGTCATCAATAGAATTATCATAACTACTCTACCATAGAGATGTGGCTATAACATTTCTTTTGATGAGGTGTTTACAGTACAGAGAAGTTAATGAAATTGTCCCAAGTAACACAGAAAATAGTGAAGAGAGGCAGGACTCAAACCTAGAGCTGTCTACTCCCAGAAAAGTATGTGGAATAAAAGTTAAAAATGTGAACCATCTCTGAGCAGGGATAATGAGGAAATTTCATCTTGCAATGATACATTAAGGATGTTATTCAAGAACAGTTCCATGCAACCAGGTCCCTCATATGAATGAACACTCTCAAAAGGGAGAGCTTAAAGCACCATGTGTGAATTATTGAAAACTAATGTGCTCCATAGCCTGTAAACTAAGAATTTGGAATAACCCAAGACTGGATCTCCAGAGAGGAGAGATAAATCAGATGAGATTTGTTAGGTGGGTTTTTTTTTTCCCTTTCCTACTTCAAATTTCTCTCTGCCTCTGATTTCCTTAAGGTAAAATCAGCCAGACAGTTTGGCCATTTGGAGGGAAAAATGCAGCCAGCCACGTTAGTGCAATTCAAGTGTTTGAAGAATCCTTGTCATTGGAAAAGCTTTAAAATCTATCTAGTACTTCTCATTTTCCATGGAACAAACTGAGAAGAGTGGTTAGATGACTTCATAAAAATTCTGCATGTGTGAGTGACAGACACAAGTCTAGAGTGGCCTTCCTGGCGAGCTTCCTGTCCTCTTGTGTGGCCTCTTATTGCAGGTTTGACTGTCTCTGATCTTTTCAAAATACCAAAAAGCCCTCTTTTGACATTTAAAATCAGACCTTGTATTGTTAATAATCTGTCTTCCCAGCTACATCAAAATTTCATATATGCAAAGGCTGTACACTTCATTCTTTTTAAAAAAGGATTTTATATATTTATTTTTAGAGAAAGGAGAAGTGAGGGAAAAAGAGGGAGAGAAACATCTGTGTGGGAGAGAAACATTGATCAGGTGCCTCTTGCATTCCCCCAACTGGAAACCTGGCCTACAACCCAGCTGTGTGCCCTGACTGGGAATCGAACCGGTGACCTTTTGGTTTATGAGACGATGCCTAATGCACTGAGCCATACCAGTCAGGGCCACCTTATTCTTTATGTTTCCAGTATGTAGTAGGTTTGCATTCAATGGTCTCTGTTAAAAATGGTCATGGTGATGACCACCCTAGATGCTCTTGGCTATGCAGAGAGGATATGTATGTTGAAAAAGTTGCTGATAATAGTAATGTTGGTAATGACAAAGATTAGTGATGGCAGTTTGGTTGGTGGGAACAATAATATCTCCAGCTGGTTCCAGTGCTGATATTCATATTAATGATGATGAAGATGATGGCAGTGATGATTTTGATAGTGTTGGTAATTGGGAGAGGGTGATAAGTATTACTCTGTTTCCAGGTTGCTCAATTTTTTGTCCGGGCATATTTATGGTTCTGTGTGAACCCATTTAGCTCTCCTTTCCAGTGCAAGCAGGATCCCACATCTATAATTAATTAATTAATATGCATTAATAGCATACTACCACTGAAAATCAGAAGAAGGATCCTGCTGGAACCTCTGGGAAGTTGTGTTTCTTCTTGAATGGTAACAGATATCACTACCGTGGCATCAGAACCCATGGAAGACCAGAAAGCTTCATGCTCTCTGAAGGAGGAGGAGGAAACTTGGAGAATGGAAAGATGAGAGAGGGAGGTAGGAAGGGAGAGAGAGGGAATGAAGGAAGGAAGGAAGGAAGGAAGGAAGGAAGGAAGGAAGGAAGGAAGGAAGAAAGGAAGGAAGGAAATAAGGGAGGAAGAAATGGGAGGTATAAAGAGTCTGAGAGCCCAAAGGCCTTAATTTGAAGTTCTCTCTAAGGTATGAATCCCTAAGTACAAAACTTTGGCAGTCCCATGAGTAATTAGATTAAGGTTTTGGAGGGTGCCTCTGGAGTGAGAAATCTTTAAATTGAAATTGTACTCTACCACTTATGAGCCAGGTGGAGCCTGGGCATACCAGTGAACTGCTCTGAACTTTAGCACAACCATACCCCTAAAACAAGGACATTCTTACTGAACCCGCCCACTGGTGAGAATTACATTCTTATGGAACCTGCCCACTGGTGAGAATTACATTCTTACTGAACCTGCCCACTGGCAAGTAACTGCTTGAAGTCAGATTCCTTAGTGGCTGCCACATGTGTGTGCTTCCCTCATTTCCTTTATTCACACCATGGTCCCTGTTCTATTTTGAATGTGCAAGTCCATTCTGCTCCAGCCCCACGAGAATGAAGACCATCTTTCTCACTGGTGAGTTTCATGTCCTGATTTCAGGGATTCTGTAGAACTTTTGTTTTGGCTGCCTGCCTACAAGAACTGATTAGTATGCAAAGGAGTGGCCTGTCCACTTCAGTCTGCAGCAGGAACCAGGGCTGAGCAGAGGCCTTGGGAACTGTGCAGTGCATTTCTCAATGGCAAGCAAAACGAACTTGGGACAAGCTAAGCTTTGCTTGTTTCAAAAACTCTGTCGTAAATTAACGAACGTAAAGATGCTCTTTTTCCTCACCAGCCAGAGGCAGGGTGCGTTGCAGTTGGCAATTAATCTTGGCTGATCTATATTAAATATTTATCTGCTGAAATGAGCCCAGGATTGTAGTGTTATTTTTCATTAGAGGACTTCATCATTTTCAAAGAGATTTCCATGTGCTGCTCCCTTGTACATATTAAACCCAAATTTCCTGTGAAATGACACATCTTTCTTGGCGACAACCTTTTCTCTCTGTAACTAGCTACTGATATGTTGGAATATATAGGGCGATAAATGCATTTATTGAGAAGGAGGGAGGGAATGAAATAATCCAGTATCTGCTTTTCTAATAAAACCCTGGAGACAGGCTCAGGAATGTGGAAATCGGAGCCCATGTTCAGCAGTAGGAGGTGAAGGGCACAAAATTGAGATCTGCTGTGGAAGGAGTGAGGCAAAGCATTGCTTTGATAATAGTTATTACAATTCCTCGCATTTGAATAGGGTCTTTTACATTCATTTCCATTATCTCATTTTATTTTCACAATCAACCCAAGGAAAAGGCATGATATCTCCCTTGTAGAAATGAGGCTCTGAAGGTTAAATGTTGTTGTCAAACACGGAGGTGGGGCAGAACTGGGACTGGAACTCTGATCGGGTGATAGCTAAGTTCATGACTCTGGCCTGTACCACACTGCCTCCCACAGGGAGAAGAGAAAAGTGCAGCTTGATTAGCCAATGATTCTGAATATGTAATCTGATGTATAAGTCACTGGGTAGTGTGCAATTTGTTCAGCATGATGGTCAGCCTAGGTTTAAGCTGTTCCTGTAGAAAGCACAGGCATTTCCAAGGGTGAGTATAAGAAAAAGAAGAGTGATGAAGAATGAGAGAACTGAAAAATTATGAAAGGGAAGGAAAGGAGAGAAACAAACGAGGTCTGGTGGCAGGCTTCTTGGACATGAATGCATTCACATCAGCTCAGCATCCGATTAAAAGTCAGTGGTCTAGAATGGGACCTGGGATTCTGAATTTCTAGCAGGCCTCCAGGTTAAATGGATGCTGTTGGTCCAAGGACTACAGTTTGAGCAGCAAGGTGGTGAGACCTAGGAGGAAGCAGGAGGGATGACAGCATCAGGTCTGTGTCACCCTTGGCCCAGGAGACCAGAGACTAAAAAAGTGTTTAGTTTCACATTCCTCTACCCCTTCTTATCCTTCAGGCTAAGTTCGGGTTCCACGGTATTAACAGGTACTTTTGTGGTTCAGTGATTCTCAAACTTCAGCCCACATCATAATCACCTGGAGGGCTTGCTGAAACAGATTGCTGGACCCCACTCACAGAGCTTCTGAGCCAGTTGGTCAGGGCAGGGCCAAGGATTCTGCATTCCTGGCATGTTTCTGGGTGATGCTGATGGCTGCTGCTCCATCCAGGGACTTTGACAACTGTTTTCTCTTTACCCATTCATTTTAGAGAACATCAAGAGAAGCCCAGAGAGGGAAAGTGACTTTGCTTCCAGTTATGGGATCAGTGAGGGGCAGACTCAGGCCTCACATTCTCTAATCCTCTAGGCCACTCCTCTTTCTATTGCCCTGTAGCTTTCATCCTTGGTCAGATCCTGGCATCGATTCCTGTCCCTGGAAAACATGTAAGAGGAATCTCAGAAGGAGTAGTCAGTGAGGGCGAGGACTTAGGCAGTTGTAACTAATATAACCTTGAGGAGAAAAGAACCCGCCCCCTCCCCAGGGGCGGAGCACTTCTGTGTCCGAGGTGCACATGGACACGCGTGGCAAATGAGAGGTAATCCGTCACCTCGCTCCCTCCCCTGTGAGCAGCTATTACTCTCCCCTCGGTCTCACTCAACATGAAAAATGTTATTTCTGGGCAAAATTAAATGTTGGGGGTGTTGAAAATAAAAGAACAACACCCTTGTTTCTCACTCCCCTTTCGGAATTCCTTTCTCTTTCTTCCAAAGGTTATAGCTTCTGGCATTGCTGCATATTGAAGTTTTAAAAAGGCTTTTCTCTAACAATGACAGTGGAGATGGGCTTATACTTCACTGCTTCTGTTCTTTGGTTTCTCTGTTTTTCATTTTTTATCCATTTTACTTCTTCCTTCCCATTACTCCTCTCTTTTAGGTTCCTCCTTCCCCCTCTCTCCTTTCTCTCCTCATTCCTCCTTTCCTGGAATCACTGGATGTCCGAGCTAAAAGAGACCCTCAGTTATCAAGTCCGACATACTTGTGTCCCAAGTGGAAAGCCAAGGTCCAGGAAGCTTCAGCCCCGCATCGTTGGACCTTCTAGAAGGGCATGGCCAGGATCTCGGCTGTACTCAGCTGTAGGGCAGGTCTCAGTGCCTTCCCACCGTGGATCTCAGCCATTTTCCATCTCAGCCCTGCACTCCAGTTTAGCACACCCCTCAACAGTGGCATGTGTAGCACAGGCAGGGGACACGGTGGGTGAGACATGGGGTGGAAGGGCTTGTCAAAACTGTTCAGACCCATAGAGGATGTGGGGAAGCCAACAACTTTCAGACCTTATTGAGAGATGTTCAAATCTGTGTTTTGGAGAATTCAGTATGTCTCTACCCTATGGCTCTGTAATTCCACTTTAGGGACCACTGTCTGGAAATGCTCACAATGTGTACAGAGGTCTTGGCCTACAGTGACATTTTCTGCAGCACTGTTTGTACTAGCCAACACAGGACAAAAAATGGAACAACCTTAATATCTATCAGTAAGGATTGTTCAAATAAATTAGGGTCCATCCTTATAACACCGCAAAGCCAGTAAAAAGGATAGAGACAATCTGTGTGTAGTGATTTGGAAAAAATCATGATATATTGTCTTGTGCAAAATAAAGCATGTTGCACATACACACATGACTTGCTTTTTGCTTTAAAAAATTATCTGTCTGTAGGCCTAGATGCTAGATTTATATAAGCATAAATGAAAGAAATAAAAGAATGAAAATACATGATAAACTAGTACAATGATGGGTGCTTTTTAATATTTTTCAAAATATCTCCCATCCATCCGTCTTCATATTCCTTGACAGTGCTGATTTATCCCACTTGCCTGTAGAAAATCCCATTCAGCCTTAATCTCTCTCTCCCCTCAGTCTTGCTCTCTCTCATTCTGTCTTTTTACCTCTCCCTCCTTCCTTCCCTCCCTCCTTCTCTCCTCACACACACTGCATGTAAGTGATTTTTGAATGCTTACATCAATGCTGAAAGACCCACAGAGGAAGAACACTAGTTTCCTGGTAGTTCTTCCGCAAAGGCAGGCTGATTGATTGCAGATTGCAGCCAGCTCCAACTTTCTGTCCCAAATGACAAATGAAGAGCTCTTAAAAACAGAATAAAATATCCCATATGAGGAGAACTATCTCTGCCAGGCCAGGCATGAAAGGCGGTGAGCAATGAGAACCATGTGTAATTCCTGACCTATACGTAGCCTGTCTCATTTCTACACTCATGGAACCAGTGTTAGCAGGGTCAGCTGGGCTCCTTGGCTTGGCTCTCAAGGCTTCTCCACCATTTGTCCCCAACTATCTCCATCACCTCCCTCTCCTGCACCATTGTGCTGGGGGCTCTGGGTATGCCCCCGTTTCCTAGACAGTACTCCTCGGCTTTACTCATGTTAGTTCCATGTGTTAACATCCTACGAAGTCTTCAAGACCTGGCTGCCTGCTTCCTCCTCCATGAAGTCTTTTTTCGGAATTAAACCAAACCTCACCTGCTCAGTTACTAGAGTAGTTATTTAATGGCAGTTCTTCACCCCAGATGGTTTTTGAGGACAGGAACCATGTCATTTTCTGTGTGCCTCCTTATACATAGTAGATGTTCAGTGAATGAAATAAAGGATGAACCAGAAGGAAATGATTAGGCAATAAATCGAGTAGCAAGATTCCTGGTTCAGTTAGGCCCACTAAATAATTACTACTAAATTTCAATTGGACTTAATTCAACAGCATTTTAAGGTACTAGATATTTTACTCATGTTGGCAGTATCGGAAACCACTGTGTTCTTTTTCTTTGTATGTTACCATATATCCATAGCTCCAACATTAATTTTCTGAACACTGGCTTGGATTCAAAAAAAGTCTCTCCTGAGATTATCTACCATTTTTCTTATGTTGGACATTTTATTTTATTGCCCTCTTTTCAAAATTATAACCAAGGTTGTTACGATCCTTTTCGTGTGCATAACATTTTTCTTCTTTTGAATTATTTCCTTAGGATAGATTCTCAGGAGAAGGATTATTAGGTCAAAGCGTATAAACATTCTTATAAACCTCATTAATTTTGACCCCAGTAATTCAGAATTTGTGCTGATTTGGGCAGGTAGTGGGCTTTCTCTTACTCTCTTTTCAAAAGGAAAACAGCCAAATAATAAATTGGCATGAACAGTTTTCAAGGTGTGCTATTGAGAGTATTTCATGCTAACATTTTAAGCATTTTTGTAGGCACCTGTTTCTTATGTGTGGAATTGATATATTAATTTTAATTTATTCTCACCAGTTCATTAATGCAGGCTTCACTGATCAACACTTGGTTAACTAATTCCCACCTTTTTCTACACCATGATGTGAATGAGTTATTGGCTACCTCTGAAGCGTCCCCCCACTGATTTCATCTGATACACGTGTAATTAAGCACCTGAGACTTGCTGGGTACTATTTTAGGTGCTAAAGACACTGTAAATAAGACAAGGCCCCTTCTCTTTAGAAGCTCAAGTCTCTTAAGGGAGACTGGCAGGTAGACAGATGCAGCATGGTGGGTCAAGGACGTGGAAGATGGAGGGAGCCCCTCAGAGGGGCCCCTCACAGAGCCAGGGACTGGTCCTCTGACTGAGCTAATAAGTTCACCAACCAAAGGCTTTCAATGGGACACGTTTCAATTACTATCTCTACTAGATAGTGTTTGTTTGCTTTCAGATATTTAAATTACACAGGCTTTTCATGAATTCAGACTCAACTTTCCCCAAACAGCCTGAATTCATATCACTTTTTTCTCTCCCCTGCAAAGAACATTGGGAAGAACCTACAATCAGAGGTGCAAACTTGGCTCTGTTATTTATTTGCTCTGAGCCCTATCAAATCAGGGGGTGCATCTGAACCTCAGTTTTCTCATCAATAAAATGGAAATCTGTTTATTTTTTAGTTGGGGTATTATGAGTATAAAAAAGCCAATGAAAGAAAAATGCTTTGAATATTTAAAAAAAGATGCAAGGTAAATGCATTTGCCTTATTTACTCAGTTGACACAGGGCCTCCCTTAGCTCTTCAGGAGTCCCTCATCCATCCCTTTGTTTGAAGTTTCCCATTGGAGTGGTGTGGCAAACATCACCTATGGAACGTGAACATGGTTTCCTAATAAGCTCTATATGAGGCCAGGAAAAAAGTGCCAAACAAAATCAGCCAACAGTCAGTCAGGGAGGCAGCGCGGCCTCTGGCTGTGGGGAATGGTTCACTGCTCAGGAAGATGGGCTCTCAGTACTGCGTGTGCTCTCCGTGCAGCCCAGCTGAGTGGAGGGGGGCAGGGGGGGGTGGTCCATGAGAAGGTAGGGTGGGGATTCAGGGAGTCAGGGTCCTGGAAGGGACATGAGATGTTGTCCAGTACAACCCCCAAACTGTCAATACAGAAGAAGGTCCCAGAGAGGGACACGGACAGGGACAGGGACAAGATGTGTCTCCCTGCCCCAAGCACCAGGGAGAGCGAGAATGGACAAGAGACCTAGGGTGCAGCTTATGTTATTATACAGGGTCTGGCATAAATAATTCCCATTTTTTTTATGATAAATCTCTTATTAGAAAATCATAAGCATGTAATTCTGTAACATAACAATATCACACTTAAGCATACCATATGGCATTGTAGGTGAAATGTTCAAATTAAAACTATGAATAATTACACCCATATTATTACCCTGCCCACCACGCTCAAGCAGGCCTTACTTCTGTCAGACCCTGTAGATGAAGTTTAGTGCTGAGGAGGTCATGAGCAGCCAGCTATGGGAAGGTTGACCCCTCCCAGCCTTACTGAGATAAAATTAACAACTAAAAATTATATATGCTTAAGGTATGCAATGAGATGTTTTGATATATGTATACATAATGAAATGATTACAGAGTCAAGATATTAATACATCTGGTTACATTGGTTTTGGGGGGAGGGTTGTTTCTTTTGGCAAGAACAATTAATGTTTACCCTTGGCAAATTTCAAGTATACAACAGTATTATGAACTACAGTCACTGGGCTATATGTTAGGTCTACAGAATTTATTCATCCTGCATAACTGAACTTTCTCTGGCCAACATTTCCCCCTTCCCCCAGCCCCCATCCCCCTCCCCAGTCCCTGGCAGCCACCATTCTAGTCTCTGCTTCTGTGAACTTTTTTTAAGCAGATGTTGGGGACCTCTTTTGAAATACATCAGACAAGAGAATTGGGGAGTAAGTGAGGAGTGGGAGGTGGGGTGGACTGTCCTTTGTCATAGCTGCTATATTTCCTGCCAGGAGAAATTCCTAGTATGCTTAAATTCTGGAGAACTTTCTGTTTTTCTGAAAAGCTATAACCTTTTTGTCCTCACTCAAGATGGAAGGCCCCTAAGTCTGACCATCGGGCACTTAACATTCATCTGTGTTACTGTGGATCACTCACCTGGGACCCTTGAAGAGGCTTTGGGTTTCTCTAGTTCTGTCTTGTTTGGCTCTTCTTCTGGAATCAGAAGCGTGCTCATAGTGCATGCATGTTTAACAGCCATTAGCAGTGTGTGCCCTTCTCCCCTATAAAAGCTCTCAGTGTTACTGTTTGTCAGTTTCCATGACGGACATATTCCCACGATCAAGCTACTTGGCGTCACTGAATGTGGAGTTAGGAAGAGAGCCGCACGGTCAGTTTCACGAGCCAGGGGGAAGGAGCAGACTTCTGCAGACTGGTGCCTGGACCTGTGCTCTCAGCTTCCTCTATGAGGTTTCACTGCTTCTCATCTGTTTCAGAAGTTAATGTGTCAGGAGAAGAGGAAAGATGAAAATGAGGAAAGGATATGAAAAGTAATGACAGAAAACAATTCAAACATCCTTCAATGGGTGAATGGATAAACAAACTATGGTGCATCCACAGATAATTAGAGAGAAAATTAAGAGAAAAATATGTATGTTTATACAGCTGCTTTGGAGAGCAATTGGACAATATTTATGTCATTTACAATGGGCAAGTCCTCTGATCCAGCAATGCCCTTTCTTAGTACTTTCTTAGAAAAAACATACACCCATGTACTGGGAGACATGGACCAGGGTGTTCATTGCTGGATGCTTTATAAAATAATTGTGAAGATATGAGAAGTGGCCTAGATATCTACCAGGACATCAATGCATAAATATGTTGCAGATTATTGATAGTATAGAACACTCTGAAATAATTAAAAAGATTAAAGCACAATTATTGTTACTGACATAAAGATTCCTAGAGAGGATTTTGTTCGGACACAAAAAGCAAATTAAAGAACAATCCACATGGTAATGTTTCCCACATATATTTTACACATGCATGCATGCACACACACAAAACAATACTTAAAATGTTTTATAGTATATTTGTACACATGTGAATGTAAAATTAAAAATCAAGTAATTTTTTGCCATGGTAATGGCTATTGTCTATAATTGAAACCTTTTTTAAAACAAATACATTGCATTCACATACTGGTTGCATAATTAAACACAATGGGACTGTCATTAGGAAACGTTACGATGGAAACTCATGGACTTTGTTTTGAATGTGTTTAGGAAAGTGCCCAATTAAGATGACTGTTACAGACATTTCAGGAAAATGAGTCCTCCAGTGAAGATGGTTTGTCTGGCCGTCATGAGGGGAAGCATGAAAGAAGGAAAGAAGAAGGCAGTGAGGGAGAAAAAGAAAACCGGTACAAAAAAAGAGATGGGAGATAGAGAAACAAGGAAAAGCAGCAGAAACCGGAGGGCAGGGGGAGAGGCAAGGGAGAAGAGCGCAGGGCGGAAGTCAGGGAGAGGTCGGATGGGGAGGACCAGAGAGAGGGTGTAGCTCTGTCGTACTGCTGGAGGAGCCACTTCTAGGGGAGCCAGAGTCACATCACACCCTTCCTGTTACTACGCTCCAAATCTGAGATACCTTCTCATGTCTGTGCTGGATAGAGTGAGGGCCATTGGGAGAGTATGCTCCATCAAGGTTACATGACCCTTGCCTTAGGATTAAGGAATCCAGCAAGAACTAGTGGAAATTGCCCTGCAGTTGTGACTGGATACTTGGTCTTTATGCTGTTGTAGAAGATCTCACAGTCACAAGCATCCAGCATGCTGCACTGGATATACCCAACAATGTGTCCATTTCAGAATTAGTCTTAGAGGGTCCGTGATAGTGAGACTGTTCATGAAACCTCACCTCTCTTCTTAGCCCATTGGAGTAATTTAAATTCATCACTCGGAATAGAGCGCCTACGTGGTCCTGCTGGGCTTAGCACATGTTTCATGAGCAACTACTCCGTGCTGGGCACTGTGCTAAACAAGGATAGAGGGGACAGAGATAAACAGAGTGGGTCAGAGCTGTCACAGTGTTAAGTTCACAGTCTGGTGGGAGTGAAGAATATATACATAACTCAAGGTAGGGCAAAATCATAAGAAACGTAGAGATGATTTGATGTTAACAAACTGCAATGTTTCCTCATTGATTGGAAAGGGTCCTGTTCCTTGGGAGTTGGACTTTTATAAGCCTAAGTTTAAGCCTCTTTATTAAAATAAAAAATGAATTTTGCTTTTAGATATGCATGATGAACTCCAACCATCTATTATCAGGACACAAGTACTGACATACAGGGTCTGGCAGAAGTAAGGCCTGCTGGAGTGTGGTGCATAGGGTAATAATGTGTGTGTAATAATTTATAGTTTTAATTTGAACATTTCACCTACAATGTCATATGGTGTGCTTGAGTGTGATATTGTTATGTTATAGAATTATAGGCTTATGATTTTGTAATAAAAGATTTCATAGTAAAAAAGGGGTGTTATTTGTCTCGGACCCTGTAGCTCGGGTACATAAGGCCTGGAGTCAGATACACTCAAGTTCAAAACTCAGCTCTGATTTTACTTAGACATGACCTTGGGCAATCACTTTAATGCCTAAGCCTCCATTTTCATGTATATGAATGAAGATATGATTTAACCCACAGATTAGGATGGGCATTAAATACTATAATTATGTAACATCCATAGCATGTATTTACATTTTTATATGTGTAGTATATATAAAATATATATGTAGTACACACATACAAATGTATGTAATGCTATACATATACTGTACATACTGTATGTGTGTTTGTATACACACACATATATGAGTGTATACTACATATACATTTTATATATAGTACATGTAGGCATGTTTTTATGTATACTGTATATTTACTATTGTACATATATGTGTAGTGTGTACATGTCTATATCTATATCTGTATCTATATCTATATCTGTATCTATATCTATGTCTATATCTATATCTATATCTATATCTATATCTATATCTATATCTATATCTATATCTATATCTATATCTATATCTATATCTATATCTATCTAATTTAGTTAGAAGGTCTTCCAAGGTAAGTGCCAAATTCGCTCTCTGTGACCTGCAGCCACCCACTCCTTGGTGCTTTATGATTCTAACATCACTCACCTCTCTGCACCCCAGTTTTCTGATTTGCAGCAAGACTATGTGATTGATTCTGTGCACATTCTCACATTTGGGCCCTGGGGCTGACCTGTGAGGTAGGTAGGGCTGCAACTCTCCCTCCCACTTCCCAGAGAAGGACCCTGGTGCACAGCAAGTTAGAGGGACTTCCTCAAGGTTGCCTAGATAAAGGATGTGTTCTGCCAGCACTGCACATGGTCTGTCCCAGAGCAAAGCCAGCTGGGGTCCCATCCAATGAAATGAATCCAGGCCCATCCAGCAATATCCATTGGCAGAAGGAAGTGGGCTCTTAAAGGTTCTCCGTAATCTCCACCAAATCCATCTCTTAGTTGCTGGGGTGGAATCATTTAACTCTGTTTACTCTTCATTTTGTTTTTCCTACTAGAATTTGCTTCTCCCGCATGTGTCCTCCCCTAGTGCCCTGCTTTCCAGGGCTGGCTCACTCAAGGACAGAAGAGGGAAGCTGGCTTCTTCCTCTGCCCTCATTCCCCGTGATGTGCTCTCTATTTCTCTGAACTGGGAAACACCTGCCATTCAGAGAGCACAGCTGCTGGGTCTGGGAGAGGGGCGGGCAGAGGTTTCCTTGGCTGGGCAATCTGGGGAATGACTCACGATAAACAGAATGTGGTGGACTCAGAGGGTAAGCTGCCAATCACACTCACTCTCCGCTTTTAGCTTCCAGCCTTCTGCAGTTCGTATCTGGGGCTTGACATTCAGTATTGTATCAGTTCAGTTTGCATTTTGATAGTCAGCGTCAACTCTCTGTCAGGCCCAGGAAATACAGAAGTAAAGGTGGCTTGTCTTTGGGAAGGTCTTCATCCAGGGGCAGTGTAAGCCAGGGACAGATAGAATGAAGAGTTGCAAAGAGATATGGTCTAACAGCATGACCTTGGACAAGTAACATGACCTCTCTGAGCCTGATAATTTTTGCAACTTCATTCTGGCCTTTTGGCTTAAACAGTTGAGTGAGACTCTCTTTAAAACATGTGGCTCAGAGTAGGCACTCAATAATTAGTGTCAACTAATGAATACTGAGGAGGTGATCATAAGGCACTGATTCTGGCTGGAGAGGCAAGTGGCTATTAGAGATCTGGAACAGGTAGCGCTGTGCTTGGCCTTGAAGGGTGAACTAGACAGAGTGGGCTAATCCTTGCGTGCCTGTTTCATCACTGCCCATCCCTCCCTCCACGCTGCTTCAGTCCGGCCTCTGTGCCTTGCTCATGAGTCTCCCCAACCCTGACATTTCTTTATACTTTTCTTTACTCACTCAAACCCTCTCCAGCCCCCAAATCCAGCGAAATCTTCCCCTTCCATTTGCCCACCTGAACTTCTCTGACTTCATTTTGGATTCAGATTCCGAATCACTCAGGTTCATACTCATTTGTCCTATAATTGTGTCAGAGAATCATAGTATATATATTGATAAAGACTCCAGGGAAACATTATTCAACCCTTTAATTTTATAGATGGGGAAACTGAGGCCCAGAAAAGAGAGACCACTGGCCCAAGTTTACAGAACAATTTGAAGACAGAGTCAGGCAGAGCTTCCTGAGTTTTATTTCCCTGTGTAGACTGTAAATGTCTGGAGTGCCTGACTTATTTCCTGCTTCCCACACAGTGGGTATGGACAGCTGTCAGAACGGGGCTCAGAAACCACAGCACCTGAAGCTGCTGCTGCAGGTGTGATTTCTGCACCTGCTCTTTGGAGGGGACTGGGAATTTTCATATGCTCCTTTCATGTCCTCCCCGGTCCATGTTCTCTGACCTGACAACCACCTCTAAGGACAGTGGACAAACCCCAGCTCAAATTACTTTTATTTTTACTTATAAACATGAGAAAATGTAACAGAAAGCCAGGCTACCCTGAGTTACTGACTGAAGAAGAGAGGGAGCTAGAGCCGGGACAACTTTTAGGGAGAAACATCTGCTTTTGCCGTGTGGCTGCTCCGGCCACTAGGGAAACTTATCTTTCATGTTTGTTGCCAGAGAAGGAAATGGTGTGGAAAGAAAATGTCTGGAAGTAGCAAGTTCAACACACACAAGGGCTGTATTCCCCATGGCGGGCTGCCCTGTTGTGCCTGTGCGGCTTTCCTTCTCCTTGGAGCTGGCTGGTCAGGACCTGCAGGTGGTGTCCCTGAGGTATTCTCACAGCAGACTGAGAGGTATTGGTTCTGTCTGCTCTTTGGAATTCAGCACTGCTCAGTCTCACACTCAACATGGGGAACTCTAGATCAGCCCCCCAGCAGAATGTCACTTTGAAGAGGATAAATACTTACCTTAAAAAAAAAAAAAACTTTAAACTTTTTATTTCAAAAAATATTTTTAAAATATTTCCTAAATAGTCAAAAATTTTGAAAAATTTTAGAATATGAAAGGAAAGTCAACAACTATATACCTGTATACGAGAATCATTAATGTTTTGCTATATGTCCTTTCTCTTGATCTCTGTTTTTCTCTTTCTCTCTCTTCCCCTCCTCTTTCTTCCCCCTGAAATAAGGGAAAGGCAGACATCATGCCATCCCCCCTACAATATTTCAGCACACTTCTTCTAGAAATAAGGATGCATAAATAATAAATAAATAAATTTATTAATATAAATAATGCATCCTGCTATAAATAATAAATACATAAATTTTATAGTAAAAATAATTATACCAGTAAAACTCCTGGGAAAATTAGTAATAGTTCCAAAATGCAATCTGATAACCAGTATATATTTATTTAAATATCCACAGTGTTTTCCAAGACTCTTTCAATGTTGAATTTCTTTTACAGGATTGAAATTCACACAGTTGCATTTTTTTTTGTCTCCTTAATCTCTTTCAGTATAAAGTAGCCCACACCAGTCTTTGTTTATGGTTTTTATGAGTGACAGTGACTGTGAAAACTTCAGAGCTATGTCTATAGTGTTCCCATTCTGGGTTTGTCTAATTGTTTCCTGTGGTGTTAACTGGTCCCTCTGCCCCCTGTATTTCCTGTAAACTGGAGGTTAGATCTAGACTCTTGACTAGATTCAGTATATATCTTTATGGCCTGAACACTTCATGGGTGACATTATGAGTCATCCAGCCTGTACGGCCAAGGCTCTCCCATTTCCTCTCATGACGCCACCTCCCCTACTATGTGTAGGCCACTGCACACAAATGCCTACCAACAAAGAATGAGTGAATCCTGCCCCAGAAGAAGAGGCACTTGAGTTCCCAGACTGTACATAATTTTTCACATCTCTGAGACTCTAAATACCTTTATCCCTTTGCTACTTGTCCATATCTACTGCACATAATCTCAGTTGCCACTGCCTTCAGAAGGACATGTTGGTTCCAACTCTATGAATTTTCAGTATGAATTCCTGTTCATATTTCTCCTTGGCTTTTGGTGCACCATTTCCATTAACATTCATACTGAGGCTAAGTTCTCAAGGTGATGCAGTAAACAGAGCAGTCCTGGTGGTTCCTGATGTTACAGAGCTTAGAGTTTAGCTTTCTATACTGGATTCAATTCCTTGAGGAGGAGGACTGGGCTCTTTGACCTTTACGTTCCCAGAACCCAACAAAGAGTTGCTGGGCAAGTCATACTGGCCACCAGCCGGACCAGCCATATTAATGCTGGCCTCTAGCACAGTTCCTAGTGAAGAGTAGGCATATATATGTTGGTTGCATGAGTCTTTTCTCAGGTCATTTTTGAAAATGAGCATGTGTGTGGGGGGCGGAGGGGACTCAGTAATTTTCCTGCTTGAACGTCTCCCAAATCCAGATTTGTATACCCATCTGCACACCGGACTTCTTGCCCAAATGTCAGGTGGACCTCTCTAATATATCGTGTCCAAACCTGTACTTCTGATTGCCCTTCCCTACTGCCTGCCAAATCTCTACTGCCTATGGCTTTCCCATCTCACTTAATGGATGACCTACATTTCCAGTTGCTCAAGCTAAAGACCTTTTTATTCTTCCTTGATTTCCCTTGTCCTTTCACATCCCTCATCTAATCCATCAGGGAATTCTATATTTTTCCTTTTCAAAATTCCAGTCCAGAATCTGACCATGCCTCCTCTCCTCTCCTGTTACTCTGCTAGTTCATGCTGCTGTGCTGGGTTATGGCAGAAGCCTCCTATATAGTTTTACCACTTCTGCTCCGCTCCATTCTAGTGTCTACATGGAGTGATCTTTGTAAAACCTGAGTTCGATCATGTCACTTACTTAGCTCATTGCCCTGCAACAGCTCCTCATTTATTTCATAATAAAAACCAACATCCTCACTGTGGTCAAGAAAGTTTTGCACTAGGTTAGACCCCTGTTTTCTCTGTGACATTCACTCCTACTACTCCTGCCCCCCAGTCATTGCTGTCTTGTCACCAGGAGTTCTGGTGTCCCCTGTGATTGGGAAGCTCTTCTACCAGGTGCCAATATACACAGCTCACTAACCACCTCCAGGTCTTTTGTCAGTGACTCACTGACCCCTGACCATCTTGTGTGAAATTGCACCCCTCCCACCAGCATGTCCAGTCTCCCTTACCCTGCCCTACTTTTCTTTTTTTCTGTACTTACCACTTTGTATTTTACTCTACTTAAAACATTCATTATCTTTTGTCTGTCATCTCTCACTAGAAGAGAAGTTTCTCATCTGTGACTGTTCTGTTCATTAATATAAGGGGGGAACCCCCCCAAAATGGAATTAACTTCTGGAGGGTAGATCCCTGTGTAGTACAGGCTTCCTCCACTGGGCGAGTGTTCTAGGAACCTATCTCTATGAGTGTGTACCAGCTGGCGTTGCTGTGAGAGGCTGTGTTTGGCTTCAGTGAATTTGTTTTGAAGATTCTTTCAATGCATTTGCCCATTTTGTGATGGGTGATTTATGAGCACACCTGTCCACACCACACTGAGTGTTAAGCAGTTTTTGACCAAAAACGGCGTGGCCTTTGTGCCCCGCCCTCCCTATTCACCTATTCTGGCTCTGGTAACTTTTTTTGTTTGTTTCTCTGAATGAAAAATGCTTCCCAAAGGGAAGTGTTTTGTTGATGTGGAAGAGGTGAAACAAAAAATGGAAAAAGCACTAAAAGGCATCAAAATCTGTGAGTTCAAACACTGTTTTTATCAGTGTGAAAAAAGGCCTCAATAGATGTGTTGCATCACATGGAGAGTACTTTGAAGGTGACTGAAGTTTCAATATGTAAGAATAAATACACAATTTTTTATAAGTAAATTCCAGGTGTTTTTGGTTCCCCCCTCGTATATTTCAAGTGCTTAGAATAGTGTCTGGTGCTTAATCAGTATTTGCTGAGTGGATGTATGCACAAATGAATGAACGAAAAATTCAGTGAATTAATGAATGGTGTGGCAAAGGGGAGAGAATTTAAGGCCACATGTGCCTGGATTATATTGCCTATAGAGCTTCAGTTTCCACATTTTAAAAATGAACGAAATAAAAATCTCTACACATAGGACAGCTTGAGGATTAAACCGAGGCATTTGAAATGTGCTTTGCAAGCTGGAAGACATTGTATAGATGTTAGCTTAAAAAAGGAAGGGAAAAAGAAGAAAGAAACCACGAAGCAGGAGTGACCAGCGGGGGATTATATAGGCAAAGTCCCACAGTCCCAATGAAGCACTGAAGGGGATAAGACACTAGTAAAAATGAAGCAGAGAAACTTGGGCTAAAAATGCTCTATGCCCCTGAGGAAGGGGAAGGTGATTCATTCTATAAGAGTTTACAAGGAATTCGGAAATTGCAAGTCACTGCACTGGTATTGATAATTTCACAGTGCTTGGTGGGGTCAAACCCCACATATAAAAGAATTGTAACCAGGGTCATGAGAGGTTCAGGTGCCTGCCTGGGGATGCAGAGAAGGGAGGGATAATTATTAGAAGATAATACCCTTAATGATCACCTCTATTGTGGCCAAGTCTTTATATACATTTTGTCCAGCAGGAAACCTGTGGGGAAAGGATCTTTATGATCCCCACTGTGCAGGAAACAAGCCCAGAAAACCTGTGACTGGTACAGAGCCACCCAGCTGGTTAGAAGCAGTATTGAGACGAGAACCCCATTCTGTCTTCATTTCCAGGCCTGTCCTCTTTCTGCCAGATGCTATTGTTGGTCTCATATGTTGCTTTGAGATGGAGGGGTTAGGGAAGTTTCCATATATGAAGCAGGATTTTATTTTGGTCTTGGTGTGTTGGATTTGGACACGTGAATTCATTCATGTGTTCAACAAACACTTGCTGAGCACCTACTAAGTGCTGGGCACAGTTAATAAGCTCATGCAATGAGTTATCCCATGAATCAGGAGAACAAAACATTGTAGTGGGGGAAGGGGCTGAGTCCTGGAGAGTATATGGAGAAACATACTAAAATGTAAACAAATGGATAAAATTATTGCAGATAGTGACACAATTGTTATAAGTAAATGAAAATCTGGATAATGGGATGGGGTCTAGTTTAGTTTTGTTGGTCAGAGACTGCCTCTCTGGGCTGGTGACCTAGAGTTTTGAATGATGAAGCCGCGCTGCAGAGATCTGAGGGAAGTGCGCCCCCTGCAGGCTACGATGGCCCTGAAAGCCAAGGCAACGGAGCCTATTTGAGGACTGAACAAGGCCACTATGGCTGGGGTGCTGTTAACCGGGGAGGAAGGGGAGAAGATGAAGCGGGAGAGGCATACGGAGGTCAGTTCATATAGGCCACGGTAGAGAGTTGTGGTTTTACATAAATTAAAAGTCAACTCCTCTTTCATTGATTCTCCTTGTTGACTTGGCTCCCCTCCTTGGTGCCTTTGCTGGATTCCTCTCCTTTCAGTTTCTATACATTGGAGCACCGACGTCTCTGTCCTTGGACCTCTTATCAACATATACCATATTCTGATGATCTCATCTATTGTCATTTATTCTCGTGGCCTTGTAGGATCTATCCTGATTATTCACATTTATACCTGCAGCTTAAACCTCTCCCGTGAACTCCAGACTCATATACTCAATTATTTAATAACCTTCTTAAATGTGCCATATCAAAGTTTGAATTCTTGGTTTCTCCTTTCTAATGTGCCTCTCTACCAATGTTTCCAGGTTTGTTCAATGGCA
Organism: Tonatia bakeri; assembly: GCA_004024845.1. NCBI lineage: Eukaryota > Metazoa > Chordata > Mammalia > Chiroptera > Phyllostomidae > Tonatia > Tonatia bakeri. Next base: position 186,059 of record PVIA01002540.1, read on the forward strand.
TCACAATTGACGCAATTTTTGCACCCCAGGCCCAAAGCATTCAAGATTCTTCTCTGACTTCCACATCTCACACCAGCAAATCCTATATGTTTCACGTATAACATACATCCACAGTATTATTGCCATCTTGACCACTGCCACCCTAATCCAGGCCACCACTGCTTCTATCTGGACCACTGCAGTGGCCACCTGGTGCCGTCCTGGCTTTTACCTGGGTCCTATCTCCACCTTCAGCCCTTCCCCACAAAGCAGCCAGAGTGATCTTCTGACACCCAGCTCAAATTCTGTCACCCATCCCAGGCTCCTCCAGGGGCTTTTCACTGCACTTAAAATCTAAAGTCTTTTTTTTTTTAAAGATTTTATTTATTTATTTATTTATTTTTAGAGAGGGAAGGGAGAGGGAGAGAGAGAGAGAGAAACATCAATGTGCAGTTGCTGGGGGACATGGCCTGCAACCCAGGCATGTGCCCTGACTGGGAATCAAACCTGCGATGCCTGGTTCGCAGCGACGCTCAACCCACTGAGCTACGCCAGCCAGGGCTAAAGTCTTTATCATGGTTCACCAGCACCCACTGCATGTAGTTTCTGCCACTTCTCCCTACCTCTTCAAACTGGCCTTCTTGTCATTGTTCACACACTCTGTTTACTCACAGAACTGGACATTTTGAAGTTGCTTTTCCCTTTTCCTGGCACATATCCAAGTCTCCTTTACCTCATTCAGGTCTACAGTCATCATTCTCCTCATTGGAAAAGCTTCTGCTGCCCCATGTAAAAAGGACCCCTCTTCATCCCTATTATTTTCTATCGTCTTCCTTTTTATATATATATATATATTTTTTTTTTTCCCATGAAACTTAGCATTGTCTGGCGTTTCATTACATAGTCATTAGTTTGCTTATTGACTGGCTCTCCTCCTAGAATTAAAGCTTGACTAGAGCAACAGTTTGTCCTTTTCACTGCTGTATCTACTCCCTTTAGAAGACCACCCTGAACACTGCAGGTGCTCAGCATTTGGTGGAATGAATGAATACATGGGACGTCATGGAGCCAACTGAGCATGACAGCGACATGGTTGCTCTTTGCTCAGATATTTCAGAACCTCCTCTATGCCAGGCCTTCAGGAGGTGCTGAAAATACCCAAGCAAGCTACCTTTTTTATTCTCATGCAGAATGCATCATGGGGCAGTGATAGAAAGCAGTGAACAGACAATTTTAGTGCAGGGTCAAGACACACTTTAATGGGGGAAGTACAAAGTGCTATTGGTGAGTAAGAATAAACCAGCGGAAGCAGGGGGGTTCTTCTAACAGGTAGGAAAGCCTGGAGGTCAGAGTGGGTTTGTACACTTGATGGAGCTCAAGAGAACAATAAAAAAACCAAGCTGTGTACGTGTCAGGGCCAGGGGAGAGATTAGGTGTTACAAAGAAGCTGGACGGTCCTGGGCAGGACAGGTCACAGAAGGCACCGCACTCAGAAGGAAGTGCTTTGGGCTCTATTTCAGGTAGTGGCTAGTCTCTGAAAATTCATAAAAATGGGAGGCAAAGGTGAAGGTAGGAGGTGCTGATTGTTATGAGTAGGTCCACAGAGCACTTCAGTTTGACTAGAGTAATGGAGAAAGGAGCCAGAGATTGAAAGTTCAACTCTGGACATGAGGAATATAGAACAGGAACCGTGTGGACAGTGGGGACTCATTGTTGGCTTCCTAACGAGGTGGAGGAGGTGTTGTCAGCTAAGCCCTACTTTGAGAATAGAATTCTGGCTATAATACTGAGGAGAATTGTAGGGTTGTCACAGTGGAACTAGGGAACCAGGTGGGCGGCATTTGCACCTCCATGTGTCTTGGCTAAGAACCCTGTTTTTTTTTAAATCCCCTAAGAATCCTTCCCTGCGTATTTTTTGGACTTATTAGATGTGCTACTGATTAGAAAAGGGGAAAATGAAAGCACTAGGGTGGCAAGGATTAATTCCAAAATTTCTCACCCCTGAGGCTTAAATTGCCACCTTTGTCTACACATGGAACACGGTGCAGTCATGTATAGAAACAGGAATTCTCTGGAGACTTGGGGAGTCTGGAAATAGAGTCCTAGTGTAACTTGCCATATTGCAGGGACTGAGTATTGGTAGTGAAACAATCTGATTGTTGGGGGTAGGGCCATCTAAAAACACGAATTTCTTAATGCTGGAGAAGAGATGTCTATTCATAAACTCACTTGTGCTGCCTTGATTTATTTAATAATCATTTATGGGGCACTTTATAAGTTCCAGGAATTTACTGGAGCTGAGCAAAATAGACACAGTCCTTGCCCATGGACTTAACTGTCAGGTGGAGGGGAAGACAATAAAGTCATCACACAAGAACATGATTGCTAGCAATGTTCAGGGGTTCGGGTCCTTGAGCTTGCTGGGGGAGTTGCTGACAGTTTCCTGTAGCAGCAACTTCTGGCTGAGGTTCAGCAAGTTGGGAAGGAATTTACTAGGAGGGAATGCAGGAGAAGATTGTCCAAATCAGAGGAGACACAAGTGTCCCATCAGTCCCGAGGGTCTCAATTTTACTCTGTAGAAGCATCAGTCGGAATCTTGTTCAAAAGGCAGAGACAGAGACTCTGATTTGCTGTTTGAGTGAACTCTTGTTTCTGTGTTTTAATATGGATTTCTACCCAAGTCTGATGAAGGTGGCCTGTGGGCTTCAATTCACAAAGTGCAGGTAGAATCCAACTCTGATTGGGCCTGAGCACAGGGCAGTAAGGGGACAGACGGGGTTCTGTGATCACCTGTTCACCCAGAGAAATCCTACTTATGTAGACTAGACTTATTTTACAAAAATATTTATTGGAATATTCTTATTTGTGTTTTCCCCAGAAAAATGCAAGCTCTTTGTCAACACTGTTCACTCTGTCGCCTACTATCTAATGTAGAGATAGAATCATGATAGATGCTTCAAAAGAAACAAACAAAAATAGTTATTTAAAATAATGAATTGATGAATCAAATGTTTCATATCTAAACAAAAATTTGAAGCTCACTAGGCCAGTGCAGCCATCCATTTTACAGATGGGAAAAGTGAAATACAAACAATTTTTCTCTAAGGTAGTGCAGCTTATCATGGTAAAGTAGGCGGTGGATTTATGACACCTTTGCTTAAAGTTCAGGGCCTGTTTCTATAGACCCAATGTCAGCCTTTAAGGAGGACAAAATATTGGCAGCACTTTGCCAAAAATGCAAGAGGTAAATAAGAAATACAAAGTAGTTTAAGAACAGTTCATATATATTCATGGACTTGAGGTTCTTAATAGGCAATTAGCTTGCTAGACAGAATCTTAGGTGGAAAGTCATCATAAGTCAAATCTGGTGTGCCCGTAGTGTAATAGAGAGAGTTAAATCTGCTGCACCCTTAAACTTGAGTTTCTTCATATGTAAGATGGGGGTGATTATAGCCACCTCCCAGGGCACTTGTGAATATTAATGCATAGCAGCTGGCCCATGTTAGGTGGCCAATATACATTTATGCTTAGGCACGTGGACCTGAAGAATCAAGCATGTCCAATGTTGGGAAATAGATATAATCTGTGACTGAATCTATGGATTTAGGTGAATAAGCACCGACATATGAGAGAGAGAGGGGCCGGCACCAAATGGAAATTACCGAGTGAGTTTGCAGAAGAGTAGTTGCCAGGCTTTCACAGGATGTGGCCATTGAGATGCCTTCATGCTCAAGAATAATACAATTTGCTAGTCATCTGGGTGGACACTCAAAGGAAGGAATTGGAAGACCATTTGATGGAGAGGAGCCATTATTATGTGCTGTAGGAGAAGGAATAGAATTAAAATTCATAATCTGGCAGAAGCAGTGGGACCATCCAGGGGGCTGATACCTCTCAATGTGTTTTGGAGTATCATCCCACTAACTCAGAGCTAAAAACAGATAAGTAGGTAATTTCTCCCATAACTGTCATCTAGCATCCTGGCGCTGCCTATTTAAAACCAATGTACCTGTCAGTGGTTACAATTACGAGTTCCTGACTGAAACATTTCTAGTTCACCTGGGCACTCAGAGGATAGTTCCTAATGTTCCATACACATCTTTCTTTCCTGGAACTCATGGTTTTCCTAGTCAGTCAATACAGCAACAGCAACACTTTCCAACAACCATGTAGATTCTGAATTTCCCCCATAAGCATCTCTGTCAATCAGTCACTCAAGCTCCCCTTCCGTATCTTCAGGAGCCTCTCTGCTTCCCAGGGCATCCTGCTCTATTCACATTGGTTCTGACAGTCAGAAAGAGCTTGCTTTATTAAATGGTGCTATGCCTTTCTGTCAGTACCTCCCAGCATCCTAATTCTAGCCCTTGGAGCCATGTTTTCATGGAATCACAGCTCATCAGGTTGTAATGGAAAATTGGTGCTATCTTTCTTCTTCCTGTGGTGGTTGAGCAATCAAATACCTCTGAAAATGCCTTAGGCGCCCCAGATGGTATTTTTTCATCATTGCATATATTAAATCAATTACTGTGTTTAATCATCAAATCATAAATTCCACTTGAAACATGTTTATTTTCATAATCAGGTGTGATTCCAGCATTTTGGATCGGTTCCTTCTAATTTATATTTTAACAAGTGATTTTATTTAGGCTCAAAAGTGCTCCAAGCAGACTCTATAGGAAAATGCCCTTGTTTTCTAACTTGAGTTGGCCCAGTAGTGTTTGAATATTTTTAGGGCAAGGACATCTTCTTGTTAAAAAAAAACACACACACTTTGAATTTACTGATCTACTCTTTGAGTAATTCAATCTATAATCTTTGAACTGGCATCCTTGATTATTCCCTTAAAATACATTATTTGACTGACTAGGTCAATGGGATAAATTAGGGTCAGCAAACTTTCTCTGTAATGGCCCAGCTAGTAAGTATTTTAGACTTTGCAGGCCCTATGGTCTTTGTTGTAGCTCTTCCACCCTGCCACCGTAGTGTCAAAGCAGTCCCAGCCAATGCAGAAACAAACACGTGTGACTGTGTGCCAGTAAGAACGTGATCGCAGAGCAGACAGTGAAACACATTTGGTCTGTAAGCAATAGTTTGGCAACCCCTGAGTTAAATCACTTTTAAGGATTTTGATACATTGAGGTAAAGGATGGCTTTAGATCCCCAACTTTTGACGTAGGACCAATGAATAGATGAATCAATGTGTACTGAATGAGTTGAAGGCAAAGATATTTCTGAACTAGTATAGAGCAGGAATAAGGGAGCTTTCTCCATAGGGAATCAAAAGAATCTAAGTAGCAGTGTGAATGTTGGGAGGCTCTGAGATAGTGGCACACTGGCTAATTCTAAAGTATTTAGCAAGAAAGCTTTGGTGATTAAATGTAGTATTGCTTCCTGGGGAGGTTGTTCATTTTTCTCCTAAAAAGATGCACTGAAGCAAGGGCAAGTGGGCAGGGTTCTGTGTGTGCATGAACTGGATTTGCAAATGGGTAAGTGTCCCCGGGAACATCATCAGCCCTCTCAGAGTCTCCACGTTCCATCTGAAGTTTGAAGGTGGTGGGAAGACATTCTCTGTGCTCCCTTGGAGCTCTCAAATTTTGTGATCTGAAAAAGAAAATTCACATAATTGCAGTGTTTAATGGGATTTATGATAATTGGAAAATAATTGCTGCTCCAAACTTTTATTAATCTATATTTAGTTATGAGTCATGCTTTCACAATAGATGCTTTGGAAATAAGCAGAGAGACAAATCCAGTAAACAGAATTTTAAATATTTTATTTATATGCAGTTTGTGTAATCCCTGGAGCCCATGGGCATATTAAGATCATTTAAAATATCCATTAAAAGTTATGTTTTATGTTACAAATTTTCCTTTTAGTATGCCTTGCCAAAGGATAAATAGCAAACATTTATTGAGTAGCTACTACTGCCAGATTAATTGCATTAATTATGCTTATTCCTCCCAGCAACCCTGCAAGGTAAGAACTGGGATTCCTGTTGCATTGATAAAGAGGCTCAGAGAGGTTGAGCAATCTGCAAAGGATCACTCAGCTGATGAGCAACTTTCTGCTAGGATTCAAAACCAGGCCTTTCCGACTTCAGTCTGAGTTCCTCCACAGTGCCACGTCTTTGGGAAAGGACCTGCTGAGTGTCTCTTTTTCAGATGCTCAGGGAATGAGTGTTCGCTTTCCTTTGATATAGGTATTGTTGGTCTCTTGCAGAGCACAGGAGTGTTCCTGGCAAGGTGGTTTGGGAGAGTTGACACCTGTCGTTTCTCAGCTGGTGACATGTGGCTAGAGTGGGCAGAGGAGGAGGAGGGAGCAGGAAGAAGCAGGGAAGAGCCTGGAAGAGAATCCTGCATTCTGAGCTTCTGGGCCAGCTCTGCCTTGGTTTTGCCACATGGCCTTCATGGGCCCGGACCTGTTTCCTCCACATCTGATGCAGATAGCAATAGTCCCCATCTTCCAGGTTGACAGGAAGATACTGAATATGATGGCAGAGCTTTGTAAAGGACTAAGTGCACTCCAGACCCCACAAACTCAAGAGAATAGGACAGAACAGTGGATAGGGATAGAGAACATTGGATCTGAGATCAGGAGCCCAGATTTAGCCCCTCTTACCACTGATGGTGCCATGGCCTTGGGCAAGTCCCTTTTCCTCTCTGGGCCTCAATTTTTACTTGTGAAATGGCTGTGATGTCCTGTATGATCACTCCCAAACCCTTCCATCTGATGGCTTGGCTTCCATATGGCAAGGCAGCGAGGCAGCTCAGCTGATTGGGAGCATCTCAGAAAACTCTGGCCGATCCAGGGAAAAGAAAGCAAGTGTATTCTAAGCTACTTTCCCCAGATGAATTACCATGACCCTCACAGTGGCTCCTGTCCTCAGTGATGGTGTTGCATGAAGCATCCCATTTGCTTTTCTGCAAATGGTCCATTTATACAAAAGTTGAGTAATTCCAAGTGTGCTTGTTTGGTTTCTATTTGTCCCTCTCAAGTCTTTACTCAATAAGAAGCAGGTAGCTCCACTTCAAGATGCTTCCCCTGGATTAGTTGCCCCCATTTCTCTGACTTTTATTCTCACAAGGGCCTTCAGAACTGCTCCTGGGTTTGGGGTAAGCGCAAAAGTGCTATTATTTAAGTGAACACACTTTGGAAAAAGGAAAAGCTTATATACATATTATAAGCAAGGGTTATTTTACTCTCTAATGTTAAGCCAATGTCTTGTGATTAAAATAAAACTATTTATAAGCATGGCTCAGAGAGTTTCTTTCTGCTTTTCTTCTGCTCATCCCTCTGGGGCCACAATGCCCCAGAGATCCACTTGACTCTCACTTATATTCCGGGGCATGGAGTCAGGCAGGAGATGTGTTGCAGACACCCTACTTGTTAAGATGCATCATTTCCACTTCACATACACCCTTGGGTTCACTTTTCCCTGAGCTGAAAAGGGGTCATATAGGGAGAGACTGGGAACAGCAGACAAGAGAAATGTCCTCTCTCTCTCTCTCTCTTCCCCTTTCCCCATTAGCCTCCTCTGTGATTCCCTTTGTTCATCTCTGGGGATAATTTGCTTCTAACAATAACAGTGGTGGTCCTAGGGGCCCCACCCCCCCAGCACTCCATACACAGAGGCTTGTTTTTATTCCATTTCCAAAAGATTATTTCATGCAGCCAATGGGATAAGCCACCCCGGAGTAAACACATGCAAACATCCTGTAACCATAATCAATCGTGCTTTCAGTGAACATTTATTGGGACATAGTGTCTATAAACTGTTCTAAAATGTACCCTTGGATTAAATCAGACCACTAGAGAGCTACACATTTTGACTGTAATATGTTTGAGTCTCTTGGAATTGCTTTACGGAATGGTGCTTTGGCATGTGCATTAGGCTGTAGTGAGCCAATCAAACATTGGGGTATTGTTGAAGACATCCCTTACCAGCAACCATTACATCCATTTCTCCATCTGAAACCATGGGAGATTCCTGTCCTCTCGTAGCATTTGGAAATCTGTGTTTCTCCAACAATTGTGAAAAACAGCTGCTCTGCTATTTTCTTGCCTGTATGGCTCTTTTGGATGGAAGTCCCTTTTTCCATTGGCTGCAAGGAAGCTCAGAAACATTTGTAGTTCATTTCTATCAAGTGTTCAGGATTTTATAGAATTAATTTTGCATGCTAGTCTTAACTCAAAATTTATAATTTCTCTTTATTCTTCCAGTTTTATATTAAGTCTATATGGTCTATGTATTTTTGCACACCACCTGCACTTATTTCTTTTATGAGATCAGATTTAATTTAAAAAACAAAACAAAACAAGCTGCAGAACATGCTCCTTAAAGAAGAGGAAAGCAACCGTTCTCTTCGTCACACATCGTTAGGAGCCTCAATGATCTACAAGGCAGTGGAGGGAACTCACGTTTATCCAGCACTTACTACTCTCCTCATGGCCCCATGAAGTAGAAATTGTCACCTCCCTATTTTACATGAGAAAACAAAAAAGAAAAATTTAAGCAATAGAAGCATCATTATAAATGTGCCCTATGCAAATAATAATTAAAAATACTAACAGCAGCTTACAATTTTTTGTACCCTGTTGCAATTTACAAAGATTTCCAACCATTACTTTGTTTAATTCAGTCTGAGGAGATACTTGGTTTTGGTCTTCATGGCATATAAGTGAGGTAGATTTAGAAAGAATTTATTAAATTCAGACTCACTACTTTTAACATACATCACAACATTCAAATCCCACCTATCCCAAAAGCTCTACCCACCGATGACATTGAAAAGATCATGATTGTTTTCTTTCCTCTCTGATCCTACCATCCACACACTGTCACCCAACTTCTTATTTGTAACCTTTTGCATAAGCGTAGCATCATACCTTAATGCTAACATGCGACTGAGGACTCATTATGTCTTAGGTACTGACTGCACTTTATGAATTAATATAATCCTAAACCCATTGCTCTAAGGTAGTTATGCTTCCCCTGGATTACATCTACACATTTTATAGACTGTAGGCAAACTTGTCCACTATCTCATAGCTAATCAGTAGCAGAGTCAGGTTTGAAGTCAAGATTTCTTTTTTATTTTATTGTGTTTTCTTTCATTACCATTTAATCCCCTTATACCCTCCTCTCCTCCCCCCACCCCCTTCAGTCTCCATCCTGTTATTTATGCCCCTGAGTTCTTTTTCCTTTTTGCTCAATCCCTCCCCCAATTCTCCCCCTTAGCTATAATCTTGCTGTCTGTCTGGGAGTCTGTATTTTGCTTATTAGTTCAGTTTGTTCATTAGATACCACATATGAGTGAAATCATATGGCATTTGCCCTTCTCTGACTGGCTTATTTCACTTAGCACAAGGTTTCTACCTCCAGAGCCCAGGCTGAGAGATGCAGAGCTGAGGATCATCTAATGCATCATCTTGTGTCCCAGGAGAGCAAACACCTTCCAGAGGGCACAGAGCCAGTGCTCCTGCCTGTCTTACCATCTTTTCTCCCTCAGTGCCACCTCATGCTCCACCTGTCACTGGATGTGTGTATGGGGGTGTGTGTAGGAGAGCAGAGGGTTAATAAAGAGGATGAGTGAGCAGTCCTACAAAGTCAATGCTAAGCTTTGGACTTGATTTTTGCCTCCAACTTTATGTTAAATCCTGCCCCGCTGGCCCCCAGTCTTCATGCAGCCTTTGCCTCTGTTGTCACCAGCATCCCGTCTTGTGCTCCTTCGGTGGGACGGGCCTTCCTGCAGCCACCCTGTGCCTCCCATCCAAGATCCTTTTTTAATCTCAGTCTAATTGGTTTGCCTGTCCTGCTGGGAGGCTTAATTGGGCATAAGCACATTCCACGGATCCTGTGCCTTTGTGAGTTCTGCCTCCTCCTCCAAGGGGAATTGACTTACTCTGTGGGCTCAGAAGGAAAGATGTATTTTATGTTATGTTCCATTCACTGAAAATTTACATGGAATTGTTCCTGGGCTAGCAGAGCAGTTAGGCAACATGACAAGCAAGGCCTTCTCACTCTCTTATTTTTTACTTATTTTTTAACTTTTTATTTTTTAAAGGTGGTATGTTGCATTCAGAAAGCCACTACATTTGAAGTCATGAACCAGGCTCTGATTTCAGCACTGCCAGTCATTTACTGTGTGATCTTGGGCAGATCACTGAATGTTTTTGAAATTCAGTTTTCCTATCCATGAGTCAAGTGAGTTAAATTTGATGGCTTCTGTGAAAGGAGTCAGGGATGCTTTTAGAACAGGGGTCATACTCCCTATGGGCTGAATCCAGCCTGCCATCTGCTTTTGCAAACAGTTTCATTGGAGCACAGCCACACTTGCTTATTTATGTGTTGTTTATGGTAGCAAAGCCAAAATATTTACTATATGGCCCTAAACAGAAAAAAAATTGTCTGCTCCTCTTTTAGAACATATGTCAGATTGGGTCATTGTTCAATATTAAAGATAAAGAGGGAATCTTCAAAGCAGCAAGAGAAAAGAAGAGAGTTACCTACAAAGGAGTTCCCATAGGGTATCAGCCAATTTCTCAAAAGAAACACTGCAGGCAAGAAGGGGCTGGCAGGAAATATTCAAAGTCATGAAAAGCAAGGACCTACATCCAAGATTACTCTATCTAGCAAAGCCATCATTTAGAATGGAAGGGCAGATAAAGTGCTTCCCAGATAAGGTCAAATTAAAGGAGTTCATCATCTCCAAGCCCTTATTATATGAGATGTTAAAGGGACTTATCTAAGAAAAAGAAGATCAAAACTATGAACAGTAAAATAACAAATGCACAACTATCAAAAACCAAACCTAACAAAACCTGAAACAAAAGGAAAAACAAACTAAGCAAACAACTAAAACAGTAACAGAATCGCAGAATTAGAGATCCCATGGAGTGTTTTCAGCAGGAAGGGGGAGGTGGGATAATGGGGGAAAAGGTACAGGGAATAAGAAGCATAATTCATACAAAATAGACAGAGGGAGGTTGAGAATAGTATGGAAAATGGAGAAGCTAAAGAACTTATTATGTATGACCCACAAATATGAACTAAGGGGGGTGCTGGAATGAATGGGGGTACTGGGCAGAAGGGGAGAAATGGGAGGAAAAATGGGACAACTATAGTAGCATAATCAATAAAATATACTTAAAAAAGAAAACCTTTTGACTTTTTATATTATTTAGAATTTAAAAACACAATTTTTACCAAATCTAACATAGCCTTTTGAGATCTTTTGATTCCATATTTTGAGAGGTTTTTCTCTATCACCCTTTCTTTCATCTCATGTCCTCTACTCATCTTGACCTGCCTCCTTGATGCCCCTCAAACCTGGTGAACCCATTTCTACCTCAGGACCTTGGCACCTGCTGCTTCTTTTTCCTAGATCACTCTTCTGCCCAGTGGCTCCATGGTCTCTTGTTCATCTCCTTCAAGTCTCTCCTCAAATGTCATCAGATCAGGAAGGCTTTTTCTGACCATGCGTATAAACCCACCCCTGGACATCCCAACCTCCTTCCTCTGCTTTATTGGTCTTTGTAGCATGTACCTCCTTCTGACGTGTTCCACATTTGTCTCTGGTGTCTGTCCACACTCACTTGCATGCATACTCCTTGCTAGCAGGACTTCAATTTGTTTCCTGCTGCATCCTCAGATTTGGAAGAATAGTAGGTGTCCAGATTTTGAAAACACAAATCAATTGTTTCAATTCTAATGTTGTTTAATTCTATTTCTGAATAGATCTGGATACCATAAAGCCCTTTTGCATAAGTATATTTTGATAGAGAGTATAAAATTGTAGAATTCTGTGATTATTACAGTCTTTGCTCTAATACCCCTATGACAGTCTCAGAGTTTCGTGAACTCATTATTTGAAAGATTTTAGTCTGGATTTTTGGCCAGTAAGAACAGAGTTAATAGACTGAAGTGTAATAACAAAGTTTTGCACACAAAGCCTTTTCCTGTGATCTCTGAAAACCTGTCTGCCTCTTCCTCTTATCATTTTTTTAAAAACATTTTATTTATTTATTTTTAGAGAGGGGGAAGGCAGAGAGAAAGATAGGGAGAGAATCACCAATGTGTGGTTGCATGTTGTGAGCTCCCTACCTACTGGGGTTCTGACCTGCAACCCAGGTGTGTGCCCTGACTGGGAATTGAACCTGCGACCCTTTGAGTCGCAGGCTGGCACTCAGTCCACTGAGTCACACCAACTAGGACTTCCTCTTATCATTTTATAATTCATGCACGTGCGCGCGCGCACACACACACACACACACACACACACACAAACAAACACATGAATGCTGTCCATACATATGCATCCCTCACTCTCCAACTGCCTTATCTTTTCTCATTCCCCTCCATTTTTGCACATACAGCTTTTTCTTCCTGAAACATTTTTGCCCCAATCCTACATTTCCTTCAAGATTCAACTTGGACAGGAGAATTCTTTGACATCTCTACTCCCACCCCAGCCCCCCTTCCAGACTCTGACAAGGACCCTCCTGTCTGATCGCTCTGTGACTAAAATGACCACTGCAAATAGCACACTATAGATAAATGGCTTTCCTAAACGTCCGCTTTCTCCCAGTAAGATGGAATTCCTTAGGATTGGGAACTCTGTTCATGATGTTGAACATTTGGAGCCTGGCTCAGGGCCAGCACTTCATGATAACATGCCCCAGTGACTGAGCTCTTCCCAAGAGCCTGGTGCTGTGCTCAGCAGGCCACATGTAGCCCCTTTCTTAGGCCTTGCACCCACCCTGCCGGGGAGGAACCGGGAACCCAGCACCAGCTTCCCTAGTCTTTCTGATGAAGCAACCGGACACCAGGCCCTGGGGGTGGAGCTGGTGAACATCAGGAAGACTTAGGGAGGCTGTTCAAACAAACAAACAAACAGGAATTGTGTTATGGGTTCCTCATTTGGTGGTGGGAGTGGCATCATTTCCTTGGGTTCAGTACTGGTTCCACAACGTTTTTTATATTCTACCTCTCAGTATTTACATTAAAAGAGTGATTTAAGAATCAGCATACCAGTTTTCACCTTGTAGCTCTACCACTAACTAGTTGTATGACTTTTGATGTTACTTAACTTCTTTGTGCGTTAGTTTTGAGGAATGTAGACATAGTCACATAAGAAAATTGTAGCCCAAGGTCATAAGTTATAAGTACAAATAATACACATGTAATATAGTGGTATAATTATAATATATAACATATAAAAGTATGTATTTGTCTATTATACTACACATGTCTATGAAATATATATATGTTTCTATGTATATAATATATATAATTCCATAACTAATATGCATATAATTTAATGAATTTCAGGGACAGTCTGATGAGGAAAGACTCCTTTTGCTCAGAAACATCTGATGATTCTCTTTGCCTTTCGTTGGTCATCTAATGCAGAGTAACGAACTACTGCACAAGGGTGGTTTAGTGCAGCAGTGTTTATCATCTTTCAGTTTCTGTGGGTCAGAAACTGGGCGTGGCTTAGCTGGGCGCCTTTCTCTGACCAGGTTGTGGTCATTTCAGGGATTCAGTGGGAAAAGCCTGCTTTTCAGCTCGTACCCAGGGTTACTGTTAGAACTCAGTTCCTTGTGAGTCCCAATTCCTCAGAAGCTGTTGACCAGAGGCTTCCCCGGTCCTTCTCCATGTGGACCTTTCCATAGAGCATCTCACAAAATGGCAGTGTGGGGCAGGGAGAGAGGGAGAAAGAGTGAGAGAGAGAAGTTGCCATATTTTAGAACCTAATCATGACATAACATTTCATCACCTTCTGATTCTGTTCTTTAGAAGCAAGTTGCTGGGTCCTCTCCTGCCCACACTCAGTAGGGGAGGATTACATGGGGGTGTGAACACCAGGGGTCTGGGATCACTGGGGTTCGTGTCCAAGCTACCTGCCACACTACTGTCTTCCCATATCCGGTCACTCTCTTGCCCCGTCTTGTCTCCTTCCACACCCCCTTCTTCTCACACCTCCTGTCCTGTTCAGCTCTTCCCATAATGCATCATGTATCTCCCTCCCTCACTCTGTTCTGGCCCTTTTCTCCATGTGCATAGTTGTGCATGTGTTAACAATATTTCCATTTATCTAAGCCCCATGTGAACTTAGAACTATAGTTCAGCTATGACATCCTCTCTGAAGCATTGCCCAGAGACCTGAGAAGTCTCTGTTCCTTCTTCTGTATCTTGTAGTCCTTGATTTGCAATAAATTGGAAATTTCTCTTCCCTGCCAAACTGTAAGCTTCTTAAGGACATGAGACTATGATATGCCCACCCCCCTTTTGCAGACATGATACTTTGTGCCTGCAAAGTTTCACTGACTGCAGCTGATTGACTGAAGTACCTGTGTGTGAGGTACTCAGCTCTACTTTATTTAGAATTTGAACTGCGTTATGAATTATGGACAGAGATTCCTCAAGCAGACAGATCACAAGCTCTGAGACTTGGAAACATGTCCTGATGTGAAAGCTTTCTTCAGACCCAGTTCCCTCTGTGTCAGGAGTGAGACTCCACTACTGAATTATCTGTGCATATCTCAGTGGGATTCCCATCCTGCTCTGCCTCTTCTTGCTCCATGCCCCATCCTTCATTTGTCTCTCTCATCTTGTGGCGGGAGAGAGAGACCTTTTCATTAAACTGTGGTTCCTGTCATTTATCTAGGCTGAACTCAACATTCCTCTTGGCTAGTCTGTTTCTCTCAAGGGACCTGGAGCTTGTAACTCAGACAGGTTGGAGAGCTGGTTGTTCCTGGGGAGATTTGTCTTTGGTAGGAAGGAGGTCATTACTACAGCAAAGATAGCCTGAGCCAAGGCCCTTTAAATTTCTACTGGTATTCAGTGTGCATGCTACTTGTTCATTATCCATGAACCTTTAATGATTTACATGTCTGGGAATTTGTGAGGGAATAAAGTTATAAAACTATCTTTCATACTGAATTAGTGCTGGGTAGTTTCCAAAGGCATTCTCACACTCTATGTTTCTTTTTTAATCATTTTTTATTGTTATTCTATTACAGTCGTCTGAATTTTTTCCCTTTGCCCTTCTCTGCCCATCCCACCCCCCGCTCCCACAGTCAGTTCTCACACTGTTGTCCATGTCTATGGGTCACACTCTATGTTTGATGGATCTGGTGCTCCAGCGACAGGAAATAGATAGCACCAGTTGGATTTTATAGAGAAGGAAAGGCAGGTCCAGAGAAGTGGCATGCACTACCTAAGATCACACCACACAGTTTTGAAGAGCCAGAGTGAGAGTCTGTGTTGGACTCCCAAGTTCAACGCTCTCTGATCTTGATCCATTCTATCATCAGTGAAAGGAAGAATGGAAATCCCCCTGCACAATCTTCAGAACACAGCTTAATTTCTTCCAAATTGCAGTTGCTCAATGAATTCATGTTAATTTTTTGAATTAAACTGAGCTCTGGACTTATTATTTGGTTTTGCAGTTGTCTTAGAACAGGTCTCAGTTTGCTTTGTGCCTTAGCTCTTGTCCATTGTTACACAGCCTGCCTCCCTCTGTCTGTCCCTTCTTTCCTTTCCTCCCTTATCTATTTATTTATACGGATAGCATTCTTATGAATCCTACCATGTAACATGTGCCACGTATGTGGGAAGATTCCACCTCTATGGTATCGTTCCAGTCTAGTGCAGCGGTGTCAAACTCATTTTCAGCGGGGGCCACATCAGCCTCACAGTTGTCCTCAAAGGGCTGAATGTAATTTGAGGACTGAATGAATCTAACTACCCTTAACAGTTAAGCGAGAGCTCTGCTTAGCCACTGGGTAGAAACAAGGTACTGGGCTGGATAAACCAGGTGGAGGGCTGGATTCAGCTCGTGGGCCTTGTGTTTGCCACCCATGGTCTAGTGAGGGAGATGGGTAAGCACCTAAACAACAGTGATTTTTGGTATCCTTGATGGTCTGTGAGCAACCCGAGAACACTACTATGTCTCTCTGGTTTAACCAAAGTATCCCAGTGATAAGAAATATGTTCAATAAGTACTCATTGGCTGAAGAGATTGAGAGCCCTGGCTCTAAGTATCACTTAACAAATGTTAAAAATAATTGTAGCCAATCTCTCACCTACAGAGTGATACTCAGGTGGGATGGTTGGGTAGACTTTGGTTTGGGGTAGAGGTGGTAAGTTGAAGAGTCTCACTCATCTCTCCTGTCCAGGGAGTTTGCCCGTTGGAAGGTGAGGAACACAGCCATCGAGAGGAGAGACTTGGTCCGTCATCCAGTGCCCCTCATGCCGGAGTTTCAAAGGAGCATCCGCCTGCTTGGCAGGAGACCCACCACTCAGCAATTCATCGACACCATCATCAAAAAGTACGGCACCCACCTCCTCATTTCTGCCACCTTGGGAGGTAGGTCAGCAGCCACTGGGCCATAGCCTTGTCATGACCTTGGGTCTGGGATGGAGGGGCGGGGGGGATTCCCAGAGATATGTTAATTCACAGAAATGTGCATTAACACATCTCTGCCCTGGCACATCACTCAAAAGTGTACATTGCCAGATAAGCCAAATTGTCTTAGTTCTTGTGATCATATCAGAGCAGTGGATTCTGTTTTCTGGGACAGTCTAACTTGACAGTTCACTGTCTTGTAGAAACAGGGCTTCATCTTGGAATTGCCTCAGTTTGTTGGGGATGCTTAATTTGGTTATTGTCTTACTCCCTTTTGGAATGTAGTCTAATCTGGGGAAATAATTAAAATTCAGATGTTGTTTAGAGAATGTTTTTTGTTAATGTAAGTCTGCTTTAGGGACTCATAACTTGAGTTTAGCATTTTACAAAGGGAGTATCATTTGTATCTTCTGTGGGCTTGGAATAGGTTGGTAGGAAGGCAGACCCACTGCTCCACCCTGTTCAGCCTTGTCCATCCATCCCACCAAGTCCAGTCAGGCCATAAGGGAGCAAGGAGAAGAGGGGAGGATAAAAGGGAGATAAGGAAATGCAAAAGAGGGGAGGAATGGTACAGGCTAGGGCACTTAGGTATTTATGGGTCTTGCAGGCATGCATTATTCTATATTTTAAGCTACAATCCCTGTTATCAGTTGTTTGCCCCAGTGACGGGGTCCACTAAAGGTTGAGAAAACCCCTTTGGTGGTGGAGCATCATGCCACCTACTCAGAGAGCTGCCTTTAAATATGGCTTATAGCAGCTAAACAAGAGTGGTGTATAGACGGAGGCAGGCTGGGTGGCTGGGGTGTAACTAATTGTACCAGCTGATCTGCCTCAGAGGAGGGGTGAGCTCCACAAGTTGGTTCATACACACTTTAGGGAGGAGGTAGCTGTTTAGCTCGACAGTAGTTGCCCAAGTGGAAGGCACGTGTGAAGCTTTCCAGGCTGAGCACACAGTGTATGTATATTTTGAGGAAGATTCGATTACGAATTTGGTGATGTGAAGAATGTGGATTGGTTTGGCAAATTTACTCTTTGTTACAAGAATAGCCACTACTTATTAAGTGTTTGCCCATAGTTGGCATTGCACATTGCCTTCGGTCCTCAAAAACTGCATGTTCATTCAAATTATCTGTATTTTATAGATAAGAAAGCTGAGACTCAAGAGCATTATGGCTAGTAAGTGACAAAGCTAAGTTTTGCATGTGTCTTTTTAATTCAATTTAGGTCTTTCAGTCCACAAAGCCTGTGTTAGTTTTTGACTCAGCTCTGGTCATATCTTTAACCAGCTGAGTCATCCACCGACCCACCCATTCCCCAGACCAACTAGCATATATTTGTTGTGTGCTGCTAGTCAGAGATTAGGTGCAGTTGGACTTTGAATGTTAAATCGTGTTGCATAAGTTTTATTGTCTTGTAAAGTGAAAATGAAATCTCTTCCACACTGAGTATTGCATTAACCTGTATGCTTCTCTGTGAACTTCTCTCACTTCTCATTTTACTGGAAAAAAAATTATTGTGACCAGTTCAGTTCTTCCATTAGAGGCTGGGTTCTATCTGAGTCTCTGGAAATCCCAAATAACTAAGACCTTTGTTTTGCAGTGAAATATATTTTTAATTTCTCCAAGGCAAGGTGGTGAATTATTCACAGAGTCTTGTTCCTCTCC